>JAECUM010039025.1:0-14852 GCA_016617855.1 Megalonaias nervosa | reverse complement strand
AATGAAACCTCAGAAACACCTAGTTTATCAAATATCATTATACTTTGTGTTTGATTATTTACTCGTGCATTATTTTGAAGCGCAATAAATATGTGTCGCGGTGCAGAAACACCTTGCTGTGATGCTATTTGCCACGTAAATAAACCATTAATATTACTCTGAACAGCATCTGTGGTCATCGTTAACCATGATAACGTTGATTTACCACCTTGACTCATAAAAGATAGTAACCGATCTTCTTCAGATATTTTTGGAGTCATCACTGGTATCCACAGGGAAAGTTTTGTCAGTATTACTTTACCATGAAGTGCTCTGGTTGCATTATCATCAACTCCCTCAACGTGCCACATTGCATCATTATCATCGCTTTCTCGCACAAGTACAACTGTGTGTTTGGCTCCAAAAATAACTTTTCTAACATTTCTACAGAATCCAAAGATGTGTGACAGTGGAATCACACAAGAAAATGATTTTCTATTACCCTTTAACATTGCTCGACGTGCTGTAAATCCTAAGTTGAAATTTGGATTAATACTGTGCAATAACGGAAAATTATCAGCAGGCCGGGGTATCCTTCCAGCTGGTTGTGGACCTAATGCAGTAGCACGTGCTGTTTGTACTAAATTGTACTGTCTACTGTCAGGGTGGTCAGAAGTATCTTTTGAGAACATCATTGATGGACCAGCTGATCTTGAGTAATCGTCGCTGTATCTTGCAAGTCCTAATATCGTTGTGGCAACGTCGACGTCTTTCTGAATTGATTCAATATTTTTTCCGTCGATCATGTACGTAGCGCTATCAAATAACGCCATAATACCATTATTAACAAAACCAGTTATATCCTCAGCGGCGTACTCGGTATTATCTGTCTTTATAATTTCACCTTCAACTTCGATAAATGCTTCAGCGGGTAAGAAATATCTACTTGTATCCTGAACCTGTAATTCGATTCGTCCACGCTGATCTGGAATTCGTGCGTCGTAAGAATAATATTGATAATCGCGCACAGACTCATCTTTGAGTACTGGTGCGTCCATGTCAAACGCAGGGTCAGATACGCGCTTAAACATCTTTATTATTATCGTCTTCGTCTAACTCGAAGACCACTTCGGGAAGTGAGACCACTTCCTGCTATCAGACTAGCGGTTATATTTTTTTTCCTTTTCCGACATCGGGATATCAGCTAACTCCGCTAGTTTTTGATTAGCGGCTTGATTTATTATTTTACTTACATTTGCTGGCATCACTTCAGTGCTAGGTAATTTCACAGGCTGAGGTCGGGCCGCTTGTGGTCTGCGTATTAATCGTGATAGTCTATCTTTAATTGCTGAGAATGCTTTGCTAGCAAGATTACCAACAGCGCCTATACCCTTTCACGAACAACATCAATAGCTTTCATTCCTAGCTGCTTTGCAATCGGTATTGCTTTTGGGGCTATTCTCCTAAACAGACCCTGAATAACATCACCTAATCCATCTCCGTAGGTCATTTTGTATACCGGTAATCGAGAGTTTATTACCCTGACCATGGTAGGTCCACGAGTATTGTGTATGATCATATTATTATTAAGTGACTTTATCACTAATTACATACTTAATCACTATGATACTCATCGGCGATTTCATTAATGAGAGACCGATATACATTAATATCCATGATACCGCCTGTAAATAATCGTTTACAAATATCAGCTGCTTCATTAATGATTTCTGGGGAATTATTACCAGCTCGTTTTCCTCCAATGAGGATTTCTAGTCGATTGACATCAGCAAGAACGTTATTGGGACAAGTAATAAAACCACTTCCTAGACCACTTCCAGTTGCGCCAGAAGAAGTGTCTGACGGCCAATATTCTTCTTCTTCTTCTTCCTTACTTGTTGTTTTGACTGATTGTAATCGTTTTTTTTTCTTTTTCTAGTTGTTGTAGTTGTTTTTGTAGTTGTTGTTCTCGTTGTTGTAGTTGTTGTAGTTGTTGTTCTCGTTGTTGTCGTTCTTGTTGTAGTCATGGTGATGATGGTAATTCTGGATAATCATGAAGTAATTGCTCAAATGGTTTTGGTGTTTTTTGTTTTGGAGGTTTTTGTAATTGTTTCATTTTTTCTTGTTGTTTTTGTTGTCGTTCTTGTTGTTTTTGTTGTTTTTTCCTCTCTCTTCTTGACTGAATTAAATTATCAATTTCCATAACATAACCCTGATATAATGGATCATTATCTCTAGCTTGTTCAACATTCATGCGTATGCGATATAAACATTTTTTCCATTGTCCAATATTTTTAATATCTTTAGCGTGTTCAGGTTTCATTAATTTACTTCTTTGACTAAAACTATCCACAGCAAACTCAACTAGTTGATCTCGGTTCAATTTATTAATTGTCTTAACAGTTTCTTCATCAAATTTATTTATCAGTTCAGCAGTACTTAAACGACTCTTTCGTTTAGGGGCTGGTGCTTCAGCACCTTCTACTTCATCACCTTCAAGTTGATCTTCATCCTCAGGTATTTCCGGGACTGGCATCGCAGCAGCTATTTCGGCTGGAAGTTCTTCAAGAATCTTTTTTGTTTTCTTAGTTCTTCTTGCTATTTTTTTTCAGCGGCTTCAGCTGTTTTCTCTAACACAGGTTGAATACCTTTAGTGGTCTCAGTGATAGGTTTAAATAATTTTTGTGTATCCTCTTCAAATTCGACTTGAGATTCTTGACGCGATTGTAGTTGTTGCTTAACAGAATCACGAACAGGTAGATATTTTTTAATTGCCTCTAGTCGCTCTCGAGCTAATTTAGCTGAATATGGTTCTCCAATACTCATTATTGATAATATCTATAATGGCTGTTTAATTTATAGCAGCAGGGAGGGTGGACGACAAAAAATTAAGTGACCAGATTGTGAAAAAATCAGAAAAAATCTGGTCAATTAGAGAAGTTTTCATTATTAAGACAAAAACTTTTGTTTTACAGCCTTTCGTAGGAACCCTTAATTTCAAAAATAAGGTCTATATAATTAAGCCAAAAAAGTTGTAGGGTCCACCCTCCCTGCTGCTTTCCCTGTTAAATTCCTGTAGACCCCTATATGTTTCTGGATAGTAATCAAACAGCGGGTGCTGGATAGTACTAAAACAAGTAGATAGTACCTAAAAATGTTAACACTGCATTTCTTGTACATACCCACAAATGTTTCAACATGAAAATGCTTATAACAATCACAAAGTTAACATTGCAGCTTCCCTTATCCAATATAAACACTTTTGTCCCCATAAACACTTTTGTCCCTCTGAAAACTTTTGTCCCCATAAACACTTTTGTCGCCATAAACACGTTTGGCCCTATAAGCACTTTTGTCCCCATAAACACATTTGTCCCTGTTTGCCCCATAAACGCTTTTCCCTATAATACCATTACCATGTTAAACTTACTGACAAATTTAACACAGGAATTACCACACTTACCTATAGTGGAGCATATTAAGGTCAACTCTAACGAAGTTACTATGTATCTTGTAACAATGCTACCTTTTGTCCCTATAAACAAGTGTCCCTTATAAACACTTTTCTCCCTCTAATACCTTCTCCGTGTTAAAAGTATGGCCTATATAATAATAATCATGTGTCCCGCATGACGTACCGCATGTAAACTTATGTGCGTCTACGTAAATATGATGTCACCCAAGTGGCCCATACAATTACTAATATCTCAGCTTGTAATCGCTGAGGTATGTTTCTCTGTCCAAAACAATGGTAGGAAAACGGTTGGTGGCATATTATTAACACTCTTAAATACGATTTTAAATTGTATTGTTTTCAAATAAGCACATAGATCAATTGATATAAATTCCAAGAAATAGTATCAAGACAGACTTACAATAAACCCGAATGGTACCAGGATTCATGACTCCTTGGCGCAGTTATAAACCGTTATGTGTTATATTTTATGAACTTATTTCATGAAGAAGGTTATTTCAAAGTATTTAAACACAGTCAAAATCATCGATCTCGTTTTGAAATATGGAAGTTTATTTGAATAGAGACTTGACAGAAGATGAGATTATCTCTAGCATCTGTATATAGAATGATTAAATAAAGAGAACATAATAAATTCTAGCAAACAAGAAAACTGGTCGAATGAATGAATGAATACGGAGCACTAAAGAAAAGTCGAAAAGAAATTTTCAAAATGCTATATAACAGGAATCGTACCAGTCCTGGACATATATAATTGTATAACAATTATTATACATTGATGTATGGCTGAAATTTGTCCCGCAGCGTTTGAGATGGAGTTGAGCAAAAGAAAACGTTGACAGATTAGGCATGACAGATATGGAATGACATGCCATATTTTAGCGTAGCCATAGTAACAGGTGAGCTACAAAAAATACTAAATAACCTACCCCCCCCCCCCAAGAAAAACCGCATATACACTACGTAACATAAAATGATATACCGTGTTCGTAGGCAACAAACACCTATAGTCGAAAAACGAAAACAATAAGTCTCTTTGCCTGTCTTGAAGGAATTCCGTGTCATAAAAATCCTTCATAGTTGAAAATTATTGTAAAGGTAGGAAATTAGAAATCGCATAACAGTAGCATGATGAATTGCTTCCCCTGCCTGTTGTATACAGTGACACTTGGAATAAGACACTCTTCCATCAGTTGTTCAGGACTAAAATGTGTTAGGTTTTCGCTTTAATTCTTCAGAAACAGAACAACTTAAACTTAGGATTAAATTATAAAGATACTGGTAACGTACAAACGAAGAGAAACGAATGAAAAGATGTCATATAATCATTCTTCAGAGCAAGAATGATGCTGAAACTAAGATACTATAAGACTAAACCGCACTGTAGCAACGCTACTATATCTTGCATGTTTATATTTTTCCAGAAATTATGGTTTCTCGGCGAAGCTGTCTTATTGCTATGGCGGATAATGTATGAATCGCAAATCGAATACAGTGTCGATTAAATGACCATACAGTCTCTTTTTTACGTCACTTGGAAACAATGGTTATACATGAATAATCAAATATATGTTTTGATTCTGTAACACAGCCATAGGTTTTCAATATAAAAAGTTACATGTTTTGATCTATAAAATTAAAGTCAAGTACCAAATTGAAACTTAAAAAATCCCAGCATCTGGAAAACATAGTCTTTACTATATGCTATGAATGTATGTACTATCAACTTGATACAAAAACAAGTTTGATCCCATCAGGCCGGTTGACTCGAAATTTTTAAACAAATGTTTCGATTTTCATAATATTTTTAAATGTGTTAAAGGCTTAATAGTTTGGATCAATCCAGTAGAATATAGTGTCAGTAAACTACTAGATTATGTTTAATCTCTGAGAATTTTTTATACTTTTCGAAAAATTGCGTAATCCACCACGCAAAAATTCCAGGAAAAAAAAACCCGTGTTTTGGAACCAGGAGTTAGTAATTATGGATTTATCAGCAATTTTGATGATCTTAACCTATGCGAAATTACGAGACCGTAATTCAAGTAGTAAACTGATCGCAGATATTACACCTTGCTTGTTTGTGTATTGGCCCGTAAACCTGTTTAATAGTGGCAATGAAATTTGTTCATTTGCGTACTGAACCATGCGCCATTTTGAAATTACACGAGGGCCCTTTGTGCAGGTACTGCTACCTAAATCCGGCGACATTATAAAGGTGATTATAACATAAGAAATCCCCTATATTATAAATATGTATTTATAGCTGACTTACCCCTTTTCAATGACTCATCCTAACTCCTGCATAAAACAAGTCCCACGTTTCGAGTCGGTGGATTCAGTGTATTGCACGTACACAGTTTGCCACCAATACAATTTTTAGGGATCCCTATTCATGCTAAATATAGCAGCACGTATTTTCCAAGAAAGGCTTGATACGTGGAGATCACATAAAAAAAAAAAAACCAAACACCCCTCCTCCAAAGACAATACAAGCAATACAAGCAATTACATCCAATTAGCTGAGTGGAAATGAATTGCAACTGCAGAATAAAACATGCATTAATTTGGTATTGCAGGGAATGAAAGTGTATATGTGAATTGATTTGGGATCCGCTTAGTGGTTATAGTTGAGAACATTACGTCTCTCTCTCTCTCTCTCTCTCTCTCTCTCTCTCTCTCTCTCTCACACACACACACACACACACACACACACACACAGAATGTTCGAATTCCATAACATTTTTCAAAGATTTATATATGGCTTTTATTTTGAAATTTAATTAGTTGAAAACAAGAGTTACTTTGGAGGCAGCGGTGGCGCTACCGTCACGGAATAAGGCAAGAAAATAATTTGGTAATACCTTAGAACAACTTGGATAATTGGCTTCTTCGACGCATACAGCGTTACCTAGGGCAGTTCATATTTTTGTTTTTGGTTTCTGGACAATACATTCATCTCGCCGTAGGTCGCTCGCGGCTAGATAGCCATAAAGCACGATGTGCACGAGTACTTTACACCTGGTCGTGCACATTTGTTTCAGTATTTGTAGGAGACATATTGTCTTCTACGACACAGTGATCGCTTATATGTCTTCTACGACACAGTGATCGCTTATATATATATAGCAACCATATAGCCAACATATATATATATATATATATATATACTCCACTCTACCTGCTCATATATATATATATACACACATACTGCTCTTAATAACATACTTATATGTATGTATGTATGTCTCCCTTCAATATACTGTCTTTATTTGTCATTCTTAGGATTTACAACGATAGAAAATTGTTGGTCTGTTATAATTCATCGCTAAGAGCTTTATTTTTACGTAAAACAATGTGGTAGCATGTATTTGCGTGTTTCCTCTCTTCATTTAGTTTAGTTCTTATTACGATCAGCTTGGCATATTTACAGCTCACTGTAGACATCGTAGCGATATGACTAAAAATTTGTTAAAGCTACCTTAAAAATCTAAATCACACACACACACACACACACGCACACACATTTACAGCTGAATGGATGGATGGGGTGGATGAACCAGAATAGTGACGCACAGGCACTTGATTCCGGGGAAAACGAATGTGTACACTCACCAATTAACACAAGGTAACTAACTATCGCCGGTCACAATCTGACCCCTCGACGACTCCGATCTAATTTTCCGATACTATCTGCGCATTCAGTCACTCATAACGTACACCACTAAAAAAAAGACATTACACACCTTTCATCCATTACCATTTAAGCAACCTTACTGATTCTGAAGGGCCAATTTTGCGAAAAGTTTATCCGTTGCTAAGTATCTTCCACACACGGGCGACCATATCAAAGATCAACTTCCGGTCTACTTCAGAGTGAATGCGATTATTGGACAGGATGTATATAAACAACGAATACATATAAATAAGAACGATCAAAATTAAAATTAAAATTAAGTTCAATTTCTTTCAGGATCATTTAGTCAATATTATTACGTATAAATTTTTCAACTAATCTGTTCATTTACTATATTTTATGTGTATCGTAGCGGTCACGACATTTTAACATTTCCATAAAAGGAGAGACATCCTAAATGTGATATCTCGAAATGAGGGAAATTCAAAACATTTTTTCTTAATTTGGAAATCGCTAAAACCCAAACGTTTAGCACGACATAAAGCTTAAGAAAATCTGGTTAATACAGGGGAATGGCAGAAATTACAATCTCAACGTGGTATGTGCTGGCTAGTAGACTGAAGTTAAACACCCCACCCCACCCCCCACCCTTTTCCTTGCCAATCACAGGCGCTCGATGCTGGGTTGCCCATGTATCAATTTTGTAACTTTTTTTTATTATATAGAAACGGGTGGGGTAAAAGTGCTGGAAGTTATTGGAACCAAATTTCAAGTTGTCAAATAGATTCACATATATTTCTTGCTCTGATTTATGGACGAAAAAAGACTACATCAACTATTATTTTGAAAAAATATTGATGGAAAAGAACAAATCACCCTGGCTCCAAAATAATCACAGTAACCCATCCCCAATCCCCGAAAATTATATGGTCGGCCCCTAATATAATATGGAGTAACATAGTTATTTAAACTTCCATTCATCCATATGCTCATATGGACGTTCCAAGTCTGTTTAATGCCAGCCCTACCTATTAAACTTGTTACCATCCAATGTTACCAAGGGCATTTGATTGTGGAGTTCACTAATGATAACACACTTGCCAATTAATTTGGGTTATCATTATACATCCCCCACACCCCAAATCTAATGCTAGTATATGAATGGTATTAATTTTGTGTTTAAAAAACAGTAGTGGGTATAAGGTCCTCCAATTTTTGGATCGAAATTTACAGTTGTCAAACATATTCAAAATATATTTCTTGCCCTGATATATAAACAGTTAAAAAAGTAGACTACATTTTATTATTTTGGAGAAATAAAATCAGACAAAAGAGATTTTTTAAAAAAGTCCTGGCTCAAGAAAGATTTCCAGACACAAACCCCCTAAAATTTGGAGTGAACTCTTTATTTAACCTTCCATGCATCTGTATTATGCTCATATTGACATTCCAGATGCTCGGCTAACGTGGGTACGTGAGAAAGCCTGCCAGTAGCTTCTCGTGGGTCGGTGGTTCTTCCCGGGGTTTTCCAGGGTTCTTCCTCCACCATTAATACTGGCCGCCATGTATTGCCTATCTTGTGCTGAAAAATGACGTTAAACCCTATAACAACAACAACAACATTCCAGATGTGCTTAGTGCACCCCCACCCCACCCCCAACAATATTAAATTTGCAGCCAGTGAATTTTACACTTTATCCAGGTAAAAAGTAGATGACTAGAATACAAATTATTACAGGAATTGTAAAAAACATACCATTCTCTTCCTTTAATTACTTTTGGACTGGGCCTTTTTTTTTTTTTTTTACAAAGTATAATTATCATGATTGAGATAAAATCACATATTTGATATGGCTATTTCTATGTATGTGAAGATGACTTTAATATATTTTCAAGTCAAGTGACCCAAATTTAAATATTGCACAAGTGTACATGTTTGGACTTGTATTATTCTTGAATAAATACATTGTTTCCTTAATTTGACAATATATACAGGAGTAGCCAAATGATCATTGGTATGCATATTTCTAGGGATTCTCTGTCATTATATTTTAGTGCCATAATAACCTTTATAATTTTTCAATGATTAATTACTTCATCAAATCTCAATGTAGACAAAGACAACCTACATATTTTCATCCCATAAAGAGAGAGAGAGAGAGAGAGAGAGAGGATGTGAGTTTATGAAATCGTATAAAATAATTAGAACCTTACATCACCACTCCTCCAGAAAGAAAAACCTAAATTGATAGTTTTGGGTAAAATATAAAATTTTAAACTGAAAACTGCAATATATATATATATATATATATATATATATATATATATATATATATATATATATATATATATATATATTGTGTGTTTGTGCGTATGTGTGTGTAGTTAGATAACCAGTCCTTCCGTTCTGTCATAGTATATTCCCATAAATACACCTATCTTACATTTTGTGACATTATCTCCTCCTTCTAACAGACCACACTTTTTAAAGGATTCTTCCATTACATTTAAGGCTGTCTGAGAATCTCATGATTGATGGGAACAGAAACACAAGCCTTGATGACATTATTTCTAGGTTGACAGAGGATATTCCAGCTTCTAAGGACGTGTGCAATCCAGCAATGTTGACTTACATAATAATGAAAATATTTCCAAATGTGAGGAAGTCTTGTGTGAGAGTTAACTGCATACAGATAAGAAGCATACATGGTATAACTATATAGTCATCAAAAGGTAAAAGTCAGCCTATTCCATTTGAAGCACTGCATACCATGAAGCCATCAGAATGGTTTCTGCTGGACAAATCTGAAAGTGTTTGCAAGCTTGGTTGTAGGTCAAAGGAGACTTTTAATGGTAACCCAATGATGATAGAACTCGGCATCAGCAAGGATGGCATTGTACATTTGTCTGTAGCTGGAAAATTCATAGACCTTTCTCATTTCTACATCAGTTCAAAGCTGGTATTCAAGGCGAACTCAATAAATGCTTGTTTCGTTGTCTCAGAATTATTTCTGTATGTCATGGATACCATGACAAGAATAAGGAACAGCCATTTACATTTTTCAATGATAAATATGTGAAGAGGTATGCATAGTGCAGAAGGATACTAAACCAAAACGTGTAATCAGGCATATCAATTGCTATGAAGTAGTTCCTATAGGCAATGTTTCTCATACATGTCAGAGGTGCAGTAGAGCAATGTGTAACAGCCAAAGTAATCAAAGAATGACACAGAAGCAATCAGAACATGCCCAACATTTCTATCAGGATAAAGAAAATGAAAAACCTTTGCCTTGACTCTTTCTCAAACTGTCTGATTTCAATTTTCCAAGACTGGAAATGGTATCTTTTCTGAATTGACTGTCACCTATTCTACTGTAACGACCTATCAAATCTTCATATAAATCCCTGATGCATGAGGCAATCATGGTATCGTCCACTTGTATGACGCTCATACTGGGATCAAACTTTATGTACAGCAACTTCCAATATTCAAACAGTGTCTCATCCTTAAGTATTAGTCTTACAATACTGTAAACTCCGTGCACCATGCCAATGTAATGCATCTACATGTTGATACTGCCTCCTTTTATCGTCAGCTTGCAAGAAAAATTCAAATACAGAGACTTTAATGTTAGTTAGACCATGGTTGATATTCTGTCTTCTTTGTGTCTCGTGCAAGGTCTGTTTATACTTGCTATTGTTTCCCAAATCAACAGCTGAAGTTGTAAGGTGGTCTAACATTTTTACTTGTAAGAAACATTGACTGACCAAGTTAATTTTTTCCTTTCTGTACAAGCTGTTCTTTCCTTTCTTCATATTATGGTATCTGCTCTTTGCAATACATCTACCTGCAATATACCTTAATTTTCCTTGTCCTGGCTCTGATACAAGTATGGAAAGTGCATGTGCAACTTGTGTGGTACTGAAAATGTCAGTAGTATTTTTGACCAAAACAATTTCACAAATTCTGTCAAAAATCTTTCCAAATGCAAAAAATGTATCATCATTTGGCACAGAATTCAAGAAATTTTCAAGAATTTGGATGCATTCCTGAGACACTGAAAACTGGTAAACTTCAGAATAATATTCAGTCCATGTCTTTGAATCTGGTTTTCTGACCTCTATATTACCACATACTTTATTAAAGATACTTTGAATTTTTTGGTACAATATCTCAAAAAATGTATTCAACTCTTGCAGTGGCTTTTTGAAGATTTCTGTTAGTGTTAATTTTAATCTCATTTACTCTGGTGTTATGGCGTTATCTGGGATAAGTTGTTTCATTTTTGTGTGGTCAACATGAAGCTCTAAAATGTCAGAGTCAACGGTGGTTAATCTACCTTCTTGGTCACTACATGAAGCAGGCGTGTCTTCCCCAACGGACAACATTTCATCAACTTCTAAAATTTCTCTATCAGAAAAGTCAGAGTTATCCGAATCAGAATCTGTTTCGTAATCAAAGTCAACACTGAGGTTCTCTAATAAAGAAACAGAATGTCTACAGCATTCTAAACTTGAATCAAACTGTACAAAACTTTTATTGTAGAATTTATACATGCAAGAACTATGCGGAATCACCGAGTTGAAATTGAAACTGATAACCCTTAGTCCCTTTTTATTTCTGGTCCTCCCCATTGCCACACCTAACTGACCTGGCGCAAAAATATTTGATGCATCAGATTCAACTCTATGTAAAGTCAATCCTTGTGCCTTGTGAACGGTAATGCTGAAAGACAGAATGAGTGGAATTTGATGCCTTGTGGCTACAATCTTTTAATCAATGGTACTGTAAACAGTAAACTTTTCTCTTCCCAAGTGAACTAAATTATTTTCAAAATCAACTGTCACAGAGTCTTCCTTCATTGCCACAACCTTTCCCTGTAAACCATTTACTAGTGCTGAGCTTAAGATTTTGACCAGCATAACTGGACAGCCAATTTTCAAGTGTAACACTCTTGGAACACACAACTTATTGCACTGATTACTGTCACCCTCGTCTATTGACTGATAACACTTTGATACACCATCCATTTCCATAAGTTTGCATGCATTGTATATTTCACAATCAAAGTTCCGTCCAGAAAGTCTTATTGGGTCATCTCCAGGAGGGAGAGGTCTCTGCAGCCTCAATATCAAGTTTTTGGTATCTTCAGGGATTTCTCCCTTTGAGACATCATTGATAGACTTTATGAAATCTAATTTATCTTGTCTTATGACCTCATCAAGGACAATTTTATGCCCAAATACCATTGCAAAAATGGTGGATTTGAAACAATATTCACCCGAATCACAAGTCAATGGGTCAGGTACAGGTGGAAGCTGAAAAAAGTCCCCACTTGCAATAACTTGTATACCTCCAAAATATAACTCTGAATGTTTAATCATTCAACATACATGTTCAGTTTGTTCAAAAAGTTTCAAGGAAAGCATAGAAATTTCATCAATTATCAAACAGTCTGCTTTCAAAATATTTTGTTTATATGAATCAAAATGTTCATCAGTGAGAAGTTTTCTACATAGTTCATCACTGTCATATCTACCATCACCAATCCCAGACCAGGAATGCACTGTACATCCTTTCACATTCAGTACTGCAATGCCTGTTATGCAGTTATACTGACATTTTTACCTGCTGCAGTCAATTTCTTTTGTATTTCCTTAACCACAAAACTTTTGCCTGTCCCACTTTGGCCTAACAAAATGATATTGTGGCCCTCTACAGCCTTTTCAACAGCAAATAATTCTGCTTTATTCATTTTACATTCAAAACACAACATTCAGTGCTTAAACAAGTGAAGTTTACCAAAATAAAATAGCTTTCATTTACAAAGAGTAAATTGTTACATAACCAAATCCAATCATCTACCTCACATGGCTGGTTAATTGCAGTTAGCTATACAGGTCATAGCATGTATACATTTTAAATAAAATTTTGTGTATGGATATGTAAACTAGTGACATATAATTACACAAGAATTAACCAAGTTAATCCTTTTGTTTACTTGACAGGGTAAATCCTATACAAGATTCAATTTTGTGTTTGGGTATGCAAATTAGTGACAAATAACTACACAAAAACTAAGTTAATCAGTGAGTTTTCTTCACAGTGTAAATCCTATATGAGATTCAGTTTTGTGCTTGGGTAAGCAAAGTAGTGACAAACAATTGCACAAGAATTAACCAAGTTAATCCTTTTGTTTTCTTGACAGTGTAAATCCTATATGAGATTCAATTTTGTGTTTGGGTAAGCAAAGTAGTGACAAATAATTACACAAGAATTAACCAAGTTAATCCTTTTGTTTTCTTGACAGTGTAAATCCTATATGAGATTCAAGTTTGTGTTTGGGTATGCAAATTAGTGACAAATAATATGCAAAAGAATTAATCAAGTTAATCCTTTTGTTTTCTTGACATTGTAAATCCTATATGAGATTCAATTTTGTGTTTGGGTATGCAAATTAGTGGCAAATAACTACACAAGAACTAACCAAGTTAATCCTTTAGTTTTCTTGACAGTGTAAATCCTATATGAGATTTCATTTTGTGTTTGGGTATGCAAATTAGTGAAAAATAACTACACAAGAACTAACCAAGTTAATCCTTTAGTTTTCTTGACAGTGTAAATCCTACATAAGATTGATAGTATTTAACATAAAGAGAAATGTTTGCAAAGCAATCTTTAACATTTTGTAGATAACATGTCAGTTGAAATTAGAGTAATTACATAACTATTAATTAAATAAGGCTACAATTTTTAAAACATCTTTCTTCACGCACAACCAGAGATCACCTATATAGCTATTCAGAAAGCGCTAACAAAAACTTCAATGTAATTAACATGTCAAGAAATGTTAAATATTTTCCCGACAAATGTCACAGTCTTGCGCACATGTAACAATCGGAACAGCGAAACGACGTGACAGAAAATACCGTGGATATTCCGATTGCATATTTGCCGGGTTAAGCCGAGATGAAGCGATTGAAAGCGATGTTTGAAAAGACTCATGCAATGAAAGAGCCAATCACTGAAGCAATCACAATCAAATCACATTCACTCCGAAGTAGACCGGAAGTTGATCTTTGGAATGGTCGCCCGTGTGTGGAAGACACGAAGCAACGGATAAACTTTTCGCAAAATTGGCCCTTCAGAATCAGTAAGGTTGCTTAAATGGTAATGGATAAAAGGTGTGTAGTGTCTTTTTTACAGTGGTGTACTTCATGAGTGACTGAATGCGCAGATAGTATCGGAAGATTAGATCGGAGTCGTCGAGGGGTCAGATTGTGACCGGCCAGAGTTAATTACCTTGTGTTAATTGGTGAGTGTACACATTCGTTTTCCCCCGAATCAAGTGCCTGTGTGGTGACGGCATGACCTGCAGTGTGGCAGCGTAGCCATTGAATTAAATTCATCTGGCGGTGTATCTGTTAATACATGACTGGACGTGTAGGATAGGAATTCCGGACTCTAGAGAAGACCAAGGAATAGTGATGTGAATTCCAAACTCGGAATAAGGGCAGTACAGGCTGTATTAAGTTTACAAGGACATATGGTTGTAATGAACCATGCTCATTTCTCTGGGGCATAGTATTGTGTAATGCTGGAGAAGGTAAAGGAATAGTGTTATGAAATCCGAACTGTGAGTAAGGGCAGGATACAATGCGTTTCGTTTACAAGGGCATATGGCAGTATGAACCATTCTTATTCTTCTGTGTATCGTACGGTTGTAAGAACCATGCTTATTCCTTTGTATGATATGA
>JAECUM010039024.1:0-28116 GCA_016617855.1 Megalonaias nervosa | reverse complement strand
AAAAAAAAAAAAAACGTAACAGCGCCGCAGTGACAAAATTTTATATAATCTAAAAAAGAAAAAATGTCTGTTAAAAATTATCTCGATTTAGCAGAAACTTACGATGTCGATGACACTGTAACAGAATTTGAGCATGTTGAGTATCTCGACGAAAATTCTAATGAGCCAAATAAAACTAGTGTTAGAACATTTAATACTCGAGACGAAGATGTATTTCTACTGCCACATAAGGCAATGTTAGAAGTTCGCGGTCAGATTATGACAGTAGTTAATCCGCCTGTCGCAATTACAGCTGGAACAGAAGTAGCTCTTATAAATAATGGCTGGTGCTTATTCAAAAGTGCTCGATATCAACTAGCTAATCAAATTGTAGAAGGTATTTCGAGTCACCTGCAAGTTGCAAGTACAATCTTAAATATTATTTCGTTTTCCCACGATTACTCTAGATCGACTGCAACGAACATGATGTGGTTTAAAGATACTGGACATGGTTCAGATGAATCAACCAAACTTTTCTCGAAAGGTGTTTTAGTACACGGAGCTAATGCAGCTGCAGATGCTGTAATTGTAAGGACTTTTCTTATTGTTAATGCAGCCGCGCTAGGTATAGCCGCGCCAGCCGCAGACGTTGATGCAGACGCTACAAGAGTCTAACTTATTGCTGCTTGTAATAATCTTGGTATAGCCGCACCAGGAGCAGCTGCAGACGGCGTTGCAATGTTAAATTTAATCAACACAATTAGCGTAAGAAATGCACGTTACAATGAAGGTTTTGCTAGAAGAAAGGCACTTGCAGAAGGATCACGTCAAATTACAATGATGCTGCCATTAAGTACAATATTTGGATTTTGTCGCGATTACAATAAAGTATTTCGTGGAGTTAAACAAACACTTATTTTAGATCGAGCAGAACAAAACGACTGCCTATTTAGGTTAGGTGGAGTCGATGTACAGTTTATTATAAAGAAACTTGCGCTGTGGATGCCACGAATAACTCCGTCAATCACTAAAATGTCAGAATTAAATGATATGCTGCAAAAACATACAAACAGAATTTATTTTCAGCAACATAAAATACATCAAACAGCAGTTCCAAATACAACTGACTACACATGGCGAGTTACAACAACATCAAGTAAACAACTGCCGAGGCAATTATTTGTTGCATTTCAACGGCAAGCGCGACGTGGTAACCAACAACAAAATAATGCAATATTTGATAACGCTGATGTTAGACGAATATATGCTAGACTAAATTCGAAGCAATATCCAGAACGAGCGAAAAAATGTAATTTTGCAGATGACGCTAATAAAAATATTACTCGACCTTACATGTATCTGCTCGACGCAGTGCAAAAATATCAGGATGTTGAAGATGGATCTCAGATATCAGTAGAGGAGTTTCGTACACTTTATCCAATATTTTATTTTGACGTTAGTAAACATAGCGAGCGAGCAGTTGATTCGACAGCAGATATTGAAATTACTTGGACATTAGGAGCAGTTCCAGACCCAGCAGCGCAGTTTTTACGTGTACGCGTTAGTGATCAGCGACAGATTTATTACGATTGATTCCGTTGGAGGTAAAATGACAGTCCAAGTTTAAAAATTACTAATAATTTTGCAATTTTAATCTATAACTTTAATATAAGATGACAAAATATATTGTAAAAGAAATATATTTGACTGATGGTCAAGTGAAAAAATTAGCAGCTGCTGTTGCAAAGCAGAGACAGGTATCATTAAAAATCAACCCTGACATTTCCAAGGGTATTTTAACAAAATTAATGTTGAGAAAAAAACAGGTGAACAGGTACAATCGTAAAAAACCTTTTGTTTTAAATTTAAGTGCCGCACAAATAACAGCGATGTCAAAACAAGGTGGTTTCTTTGGTCCGGCACTATCAGTAATAGCCAGAACGTTATTACCTAAAATTTTGCCGGTGTTAGGTACATTACAGCTAGCAGCAGCGTCTGGAGCAATATCTGGCGCAACGAAAAAAGCAGTTGAAGGTCATGGTATAAAGAAAATTTCAGTTTAATTTTATGTGACTGATAAATATAATGCCACAACGAAAAACAAAATCGTCGAAAAAAGGAAAACAAAGCGTCCTCGAACAAAGCAAGGAGGATTTCTTCCTTTACTTTTAGCGGGGTTAGCGGGAAGTATACTGCCAAATCTGCTGGGAATAGGAGGACGAGGACTAACATTGCCGGGAACATGGCCACCCCACTAAGTAACTTTGATATACTTGATAAGTTAGGATCGGTTCCCGGATTCCACGGAGTTTATTCTAAAGATGAACTTACTAACATCACAGGTGGTTCCTGCGTGATAAATATACAAGATTTCAACGACGGATCTGGTACACATTGGGAAGCAGTTTATAATAACAATTATTTTGACTCGTTTGAACTTCCTTCGAGCGACGTGATAAAAAAAATATATAAACAAAAAGTACAAAATAATATATTATTCGTCCAATCAGCTTCAACCTGTTGGAACTTCCGCTTGTGAATATTATTGTATAATGTTCATTAAACAAATGTCCCAATCACCTGACAACGTCAGGGAATTTAATTTTTTAAAATTTATTTTACAATTTGACAAGCAACCTTCTCACGCCAATGATGAGATTGCAAGAAATATTTGTAAAGCTATCTAAAGCTCAGAGTTTTATTTTATGTGGACTTGTGTATATAATAATGTCAACATATTGTCTCAAATGTAAAACTAAAACAGAAAATATCAATGAAACAACAGAAAAAACAAGGAACAACAGGACGATGCTGAAAAGTATTTGCGAAATCTGCGGAAAAAGAAAAAGTATGTTTTTAAAGAAATTGTCCCCAGCGATAAAATCGTTGGGAACTGGTTGCCCTGACAATGTCAGGGACGTTATTTTAGTAGACGACTAATTAATAGAATGATATGTAAGT
Organism: Megalonaias nervosa; assembly: GCA_016617855.1. Classification (NCBI taxonomy): domain Eukaryota; kingdom Metazoa; phylum Mollusca; class Bivalvia; order Unionida; family Unionidae; genus Megalonaias; species Megalonaias nervosa. The sequence continues at coordinate 25,176 of JAECUM010039024.1, read as the reverse complement.
GTGATTGTGATGGAGATTTATGTCTCGAGCAAAATAAAATTGTCACATACTGTCAACAGTGCAACAACAGAGAAATAATAGGAGCAGGTATAGACATACATAAAGTAATTGGCAAATTGCCAAAACCAAAAGGAGGCTGGACATTGCCAGGCCATAAATATACTGGACCTTATAATCCTCTCGATAAACAACTAGATGAAAACGATAATCCGCTGCCAGGACAAGAGCCTTACAATCATGTTGATGCAATAGTAATACGCCATGACATTTGTTATACTGACAACGAGCAAGATAAGGCTGGTTGTGATAAAGTAATGCTAGACGAACTTCGTGATATGAAACCGATAAATATGCGAGAACGTTTTGATAGAAGGCTGGTGCAGGGTTTTATTGAAGCAAAATATAAATTGGGACTCGGAAAGGAATTGTATGATGATCTTGCAACTGAATTACAGAAACCTAAAAAAAGAAAACGTTTACGCGACGTAAAGTTGTTGCAAATGCCGTTGATAACATCTGGGCAATAGATTTAGTTAATGTGTCAAATCTTGCTGAATTTAACGTTGGAGCTGTCGGCTCTCCAAAGAAATACTTGTTTAATGTCATAGATATTTTTAGTAAATATGCTTTTAGTGTTACAGTTTCAGACAAGACAGAGACGTCGATAACAGATGCGCTAGAACAAATAATAACAACTACAGAAAGAAAACCAAATAGAATCTGGACCGATCACGGAGCAGAATTTTTTAGTAAAATACTTGAGCGGTTTTTAGAACAAAATAATATCAAGAAGTATGTTACAGGAAACGAAGGTAAAAGCGTTGTCATCGAGCGATTTAATCGCACGCTAAACGAAAAAATACACAAATATTTGACAGCTAAAAATACCAATAAATATATTGACAATTTACAAAACATTGTTGACGAATATAATAACACGAAACACCGAACCACTAAACTGTCGACAAACAACGCAATCAAAAATCCAATATTAGCAAATGAAAACATGTACCGCAGACATAAGTTTAAAGTTGGTGATAAAGTTAGAATTTCTTTGACGAAAAATAAAAACATTTGAAAAAGGATTTACTCCAAACTGGAGCGAAGAAGTATTTGTTGTTGATAAAGTACTTTTAACAATACCCGTAACATACGCGTAAAAAGATTTGTTAGGTGAACCTATAACTGGCAGTTTTTACGAGCAGGAACTTCAGAAAACTTCTCAAGACGTATTTGTTTTTGAAAAAGTTATCCGAAAACTCGGCGACAAAAGTTTAGTTAAGTGGAGGGGATACAGCGATAAATTTAATAGCTGGATACCAACTAAGTCGGTCCAATAATGTTATTATAAATTTGTTCGTATTTCACAAGTACAGATTTACATTTGATAGTTTTACATAACGAAATTAATGTAATTTTCTTTCATTATCAACTGGCATCAAATTGAATATTTTAGCAAAAATTAAATCGTATTTTATGCTCCTTTGCTGGCCAGTTATTTTTAGATTTAAAAACGGTTTGATAAGCTGCCAAAATATTTGTTGTTCGGCAACAGTAAAATTAAATTTTATTATTTTTTTAGCAATGTGATACTTAACATTATATCGTCCAGTTGTTGGTCTGCTGTAATTTTTTCTGTCAACGACAGTAACTACTTCATCATCGTCGGATTCGTTGTTGTACAAAATATCATCTTCGCTATAGCTAGAAAACTTGTCTATATCGGTAGAGATTAAATTGTCGTTAGTGATTGTGTTGTTGGCGACTTTGTCGTTAGAGATATAATCTTCCGAATATATTTCAGCAAGTCTTTTCATCAAGTTCATATTATAATATACTTTTATCTAATTTATAATAATAATGACCAGCGAAACGAAATCTCCTTATGTAAAATATCATCAAAAAGTTAATATATTAAATTACAAGGAACTAGCCGAAGCAGTTCGAAAATGTCCGTCGGGTTATAGTGCATATTCTGTTGACGTTATTATAATACCTGGCGAAAATGATAGAATATTACTAACAGCAGCAGAAAAAAATAAACTTAAAGATAGTGCTTTTATAACATTAAAAGTTGATCTCGATGATGTTTTGATGTTTGCTCATAGCTGTCTTACTAAGACAGAATTACGAAATACAATTAATCATTATATCTGAAACTAAATCTATCAAATGTTGACTTTGATGTTGCTGATTTAGTTTTACCGTCAGCTACAAATTTTACTGCACGAGAATTAATTTCATGATATTTTGTGGCAGCTGATATTGATTTAAATTTTATTTTTTCTCCAGTTTCTAAATTTGTTGAAACAATTGGTCTTTTAGGATTTTTAAAATTATTACCACCACCTATACCACGTTTAGTATTTTCTTGTTGTGTAACTAAATCTAAATTTTCTAAACGATTGTCGGTTTTAATTTTGTTAATGTGGTCGATAACTAAATTATTTGAAATAGCGCTATTAAATGTTTCGTACACAAAACGATGTGATAGATAACAAACATTGTCAGTTTTAGTTTTACGTACCATTACATTCAAACACCACTGTTTTGCATAAAACCAATAACATTTTTTGTTCTTATATGTCGAATTATCCCGCGATCATTAGCTTCGCATAGATTAAATACTGGATGAGGTTCATACTCATCTTGTAAAGCTAAATTTTCAATATTATCATCGCTAATCGAGCCATTTACTTTATATTCTCGTTGTCCTTCTGGAATATCATCGCAGAATAAAGTATAAACAAAATCTTTTCTAAACATTTCGGTGATATCTGTATCATCTCCTTTTACTGAAATTATCATTCCAGCTCGTGTTGGTCTACCAATAGATTTTTTAGATTTTATGTTAATAACCGAACCTAATGCATTTCCAGCATATAAGTTATACTTCGGATGAACATGATAAGTTTCTTGCTCTTCCGCTGTCAATCTTATATATCTCAAAATTTCTGTCATTATACTATAAAGATTTTATATCTCTAATTGATTTTTTTACGTAAATTTTAATTAAATACAAAAATGTTATATATATATATATTCAGAATCATTCACACAGGTAACTGGTAAGTATATAGTAATTTCTTGAATATATACATGTAACCGAATCTCATAGCTCAGTGCAGGAATATTGGATTCTCGTACTGAAGGTCTGTGGTTCGATTCCCATCACTGGTATATGTCGGTGGGTATGGTTCTGGATTACCAAAAATTTATTTTAATTAGGGGGTGCAAACCCCAACAGAAAAAATACACACTCCCACCATGTAACCACGTGGTGGGTGTACTTTTGCACTCAGCTCGGGGTTATCATGGGGAGAGTGTACAAAATCTGTTGGACGTAGGTAAATCCCCCGTTTATGTTTGTATCGTCTCTTAGGATACGTTTATGTATGTGCCGTCTCTTAGGATAAGTTTGTGTTGTGTTGTGTCGTCTATAAAAAGTACGGATCACCCTCTGAACGTCCTAGAATGTCGTTTGGCAATCTAGGGGTTTACATGGGGGTTGATTCTGTACAAATTACCCTCTGAACTTTCTAGAATATCGTTTGACAATCTAGGGGTTCACATGGAGGTTGTGCAGTCCTTATATGTATCCTCCGGACCTTCTAGGATGTCGTTTGGCAACCTAGGGGTTCACATGGGGGTTGTGTTTCGTCTAATTTCGAATCCTCTGAGCCTGCTAGGATGTCGTTTGGCAACCTAGGGGTTCATATGGGGATATTTCGAATGCTCCTGAACTTGCTAGAATGTTGTTTGGCAATTAGGAGTTCATATGGGATTGTGTTGTGATTATATGTTTTGTAAATATTTTTGTATATCATTGTCAAATAAAACGTAATTGAATGTTAATTTTGTATAGCTTTAGTAATATCATTATCAAATAAAATATCAACCATATTGTCAATAAATGTCATTAAATCATCTGACCAACCTCTTATTCGTTCGTCATTTTCAGTTGCGAATAACCATACTGACCCATATTTTGATGATATATGATATCCAACCTTTTTTAATACAGTCGCTTATCATTTTAGGTTTTATGCCAGTATAGCATGAGGCTGATTTTATTGAATCAAATCTCTTACAAAATCTGTTTGTTAGATCAAATCCAACATGTCGGATTGCCGTTGACGTACTGCTCAGGTGGGCAGAGGTTAAGGTTTAGGAAACATTGTATTAAGAAATAAAAAACAGAACTAGCTATGATTGGTGCATTATGTAAGAGCTGTAGTTTCTGTCAGGCTTAAAAAATGTTGAGTATATTGGCAACATGTGAGATTATGTTAATTCATATCTAGATCATATTTTGTAGTTTTTATGATTTTTTAAAAAAGGTCATAAACATCTTTGAAAATGCATCTGCTGTAACTGGTAACTCTTAGCCGTGTTTAGTCCTTATAGAGTTGCTTCTCTAAATAGCAATCAAGTACCTGGTTCTGTCCTTGTCAGATTGACGATCCAACATGGTTCTTTATAACAGTGTGTGACACGCATCCTGAGGTAGGATAGAAAGTATATTTATTTCAGAAAACATTAGCATTGAGGTCTATGGAAATACAATTGGTACCGTGATATCTACAACATTAACAGATATGAACTGAACATAAGCTTCTGCAACTTAGAATGTTTACAACATTCAGTTCCAGACTAGGGATGTGGCGGAATGTAACCTGCTGCATTTGTTTTACATGGTTTGTAAACTACTTTGAAACTGTATGCTTGTAATCTAAATTGCCATCTCTCGATTCCTGCAGAGGGTTGTAATTTTAAATTGTTGAAAATAATTTTCAGTAGCTTGTGGTCACTGATTAGCTTATATGTATGACCAAACAGGTACGGATGGAAGTGTTCACAACTCCAAACGTTTTCATCACGTTCCGTCTGTGAATACCGATTTTCCATCTCTGAAAGTGTTCTGCTGGCGTAAGCAATAACCTTTCCATTATGAGTTAATAATGTGCCTAGACCGACAGGAGTTGCATCTGCAATTATTTGCGTTTCCTTATTAGGATCGAAATACGCTATTATTGCATTATTTGTTAAATTCTGTTTGAGTTTTTCAAACGCTTTATCGTGTTTCTCACTCTATTCCCATGGTTGATTTTGTTTGGTTAAGGCTCAAAGAGGCTCATTGATTGTTGAACAATTCGGGATAAATCGTCAAACATAGTTGGTCATTCCTAGAAATCTGCGTACTTCTGATATGTTTGATGGAATGCAGCAGACGAAGTACAAAAAGATTACATTATATCCATTTCAAATAGGGAGGATAACTATATCCATAATTTCATTACTGCATGTACTGCATTACATTGCTTTTGTTGATTTTATACATATTTATACATACTATGTATTTCCTTTTTGACGATTAATAAACCCCTGTATGCGCAACTTAAAACAATATCCGTTAAAAAATGACCCGGAAATCTGATCAAAATTCAACGCTGAGATCAGTTTTCAACGACTGCAAAATCAAAATTCAACGTTAAGAACTGATCCTGGGCCAACTTTCAACGTTGAAAGCAGATCCGGCAGGGTCAGAATTCAACGGGGTCAAAATTTAATACTACACTGGATTAAATTCTGTGGAGGCACCTAGGCAGTCGAAATCTTGGCCCCCCCCCCCGCCAAATTATCTCCTAATACGTCAAGATCAAATCAGTTCCATATTATTTTGATCCGTTGTCGTGGGGCCCCTAAAGGGCGTGGGGCCCATAGCCCGGTGGCTACTCTGCCTATTGGGTAATCCGGCACTGGTGAACTCTGAATATAATTAGTTTCACCTGTGTGTGTTTTTTTTTTTAAATTTGTGAACCTTGCAGAACCTGTTTGGCTATTATATTATTGTCCACAATCTCACTATGCTGGATCAAAGACATTCACAATCATCTCATATTCCGCTGAGTCCAGCTGTACTGGACACTACTTTCTTAAATCTCAATCTACGCTCTTGAGGATTGAAAACATTTCTCTGGGATCTAATGCTGACACATTTTTTATCAATGAAGAGGTAGGGATGCACTTATGCATTAGTTTGGGGTTCTTGGGGGGTCGAATTCACAAGTAACACCTTAAACTCCATCAGTTATTTGTCACTGCTATCTTGTGTTTCTTTCAATACCTTTACAGTTAACAGCCCCACTTCAGTCTTATTGTAGACTACATACTTGTCTTTATTGTTAACATCTGACCTAACAAGCTTTTTCAGATATTGTACAACTGAAATAACACCAGGGTTGGTTTACAAAAGATTCTGAAGACAGTCCGCAACATGTCTGAAAGATCACTGACTGGAAATCATACCATTGGTTTATCCATTTAGTAAGCAGCCAAACATTTTTTCAAGTGGCCATCATGTCATTTGATGAACCTTATCTTTGATGGGGTCAATATGTCTTCCACTGCTCGATTTGGAATATAGCAGGATTTGTTTCCTGGATTGGAAATATACTCTGATTCAAGTGCACTAATGTATTTCACTAGGTCTGTCCAAATATTTAGATTTCTAATGCACACACATTCATTCTCCATGGAACGATAACTAGCAAACTTTGGCATCAATTTACAGCAACCTGATATGTTCAGGACATCTTCCTAAATAGTAGCATGAACCTCTGTCTGTCTGTCTGTCTGTCTGTCTGTCTGTCTCTGTCTGTCTGTCTCTCTCTCTCTCTCTCTCTCTCTCTCTCTCTCTCTCTCTCTCTATATATATATATATATATATATATTGTTACGTATATGTAATTTAATTACTGATGTGTTAGTTTCAAATTCTTTTTTATTTTATTTTTATTTCATTACATGTTATTGTAATGATAACTTTATTCACTAGATTTTCGGAAAATTCAGTTCAGTTCTGTTTGCTACATTGTATTTTTAGCTGAACTAGTTCCTGACCTTGATTCAGAATTGGTAAACAACTTTTTTAAATTTTTTTTTCCAGAGTGAAAATCATTGGTCGTGATCAAGGTCATACTTGGCTTGCATGTCAGCTCTATTGTAAACAACTTTTATTTATTTTTTTATTATTGAATCTTATAGTAAGATTCGTTAGGTAGAATCGAATTCGTCCATGGCGTACGTGTCAGTCGGCCTATGGTCTTACTGCGCCATTCGAATTAAGTGACCACGTGACCCTTTTATGTGATCTAAAATTGCGTTTTAAACTAAAGCTTTATAGTGATTTAATTCAGTCGTAAGGTAATACCTTCGGAGCTCAAAGGTATTTTGTATTGTAACCAGTTTGAGTTAAGTTTCTAGTTTTCGGAATTAGTAATTAATTTCTCTGGAAAACATACATATAAGTGCTCTTCATCAAAATTCATGGACAAAGACATTTATTGGAAATTATTCGGAATTCTAAAGCCGGAATATTAACTTTAGTGATTCAACAAGGAACTGTTGACACGACAGCACAAGACAGGATATAGAAGACGTCATAGCCTTCCATCTTGTAGAGGACGTCATAGCCTTCCATCTTGGAACTTCATCGGGATTCCAACTTTGATTCATTTAGAACCTTTTAGTGACAGGACTTATATTTTTAAATTCTAAGATGAATTTATGGATTAGATTCACAAACCGTAAGTCCTTTTCCATATTTTTACCTTGTTTTCTAGGGAAATAAATTATTTTGTTAAATTTTACAATGCTTGTTGGCATCACTCTTTTCTTTGTACGAGCTTAGACACGTAAAAAAGAAAATTGGGTTCTCGTCCTTGGGATATATGAATTTTGGCAAAAATATTTCAGAAAATTGTTTTTTGAAACTTAATTTCCCCTAATTTTCAGAAAGTTTTAAATCACTAGTACTATTTCACATATCGTTTGAAATCTTTAGTGAAATCAGCAGGCTTTTTCACAATGTCAGAAAACGTGGAGACTTTTCTTTCTAGTCCTACCCAGGAGCAGTTGGATTGTTTGAAAAAAGATGTATTGCTTGAAACTGCCAGAAAATAGGATCTTTCTGAGGCAAAATCTTCTTTAACGAAGCAAGAAATTAAAAACATTTTGATCCACTATTTGGTGGAAAAGATTGTTTTCGATAAAAGTGTTTTGGTTTCCATCAGTAAGTCTGTATCAGACTCTGACATAAAAGCAAAGGAATTGAAATTAAAATACAAGATGGAATTAGAGTTAAGGAAGCTTGAACTAAAGAAAGAAGGGAAACAAATGCAGTTACAATTTGAGAAAGAGGAGAGAGAAACAGGAGAGAGAGAAAGATAAACAAATACAATTAGAAGAGTAGGAGAGAGAGAGAGAGAGAGAGAGAGAGAGAGAGAGAGAGAGAGAGAGAGAGAGAGAGAGAGAGAGAGAGAGAGAGAGAGAGATATAACAAATGAAGTTACAATTTGAGAAAGAGGAGAGAGAGACGGGAGAGGGAGAATGATAAACAAATGCAATTAGAAGAGAGGGACAAAGAGACAGATGCAAAGAGAGATGGATGAAAGGGTAATTTACACGGGAACTCTAGAAGCCTATGGAGTTGATGACTTTCTCACTGTATCATTTCAGGACCTGAAAGAGCAGCGGCACTATTGCTAATGGGGATGAAGCATTTACATTCTTACTTCCTCAGCCGTCTTTAAAGGATACAGTACATTGGGCAACATATATTCACGTCTACCTATGGCATGTCTTTGGCTCAACAACGGGATGGGAAGTCTCTAAGGACGCAAACCCTCTCCAGTTATTTATACCTTCTTCAAAGATCCCCTCGGTGATCGGCTTGACCACTTTTCTGACGTTCAGTCAGTCATAATGGCGATTTCGTTTCCAGAAACATACTCCTCTTTTAAGTACCCAATTCGTTCTCGGCAGTTAAAATAGGTTTAATTAAGAGACGAAGTGCACACCTTGCGACAGAAGAGGGTGGCAAGTGATCATTCTCTAGCTTTCTATTCATGAATTTGGTTTCTCTCCACAACACGAGGAAACTTTTGGCTTTTCGCCGATCTTTCTTCTTTAAAAACTTTTCTTTAGGATGGACTAATCAAGGTGGAGATTACCGCGTAAGTCACGAATACCATATTGCTTGTATAGTACACAGACCATGACCTCAATTTTCCCGATAACAAGGAATGTGACCGGTTGATGCACAATTTGCGTCATAAAGATCCTTCTACTGGTCCACCGTGATCTAGCTAGGACTCATTCCTAACCAAGAGAAATCATAACTAACCCTTTGTAAGGATTTCGTTTATGTGGGAATGATCTACCACACCAACCTTGGGTTTCCAAAATATTTCAAATACGCCTCGACTTTTATACTTTCTTCTTTGACATCGTCAATAAATTAGATAAATTGGCAATGTGTCTAAATAGCAAACAACCTTTTTGTGGCATCTACTCTAGAATTATAAAATTCACACTCCAACTGCAAAATAGGTTCCATAGCATAAATAAAGGATATATTGAACAAAGCGCTAAAATGAAATAAATTTCTATCTTGGCTGCACAGTAAATGTTCCAAACAAAACTTACCACACCTAGTTAATCTATTTTTGTGGAAATATTTGAAGACATCAAAATCGTTCATTTGTGTACTTTCCTTTGGCTTTTGGCGGGTGGAGGAGGTAATTGCTTTTATGCATTCGTTGCTTTCATCTTGGATGAAAAAAACGGCTCGCAGAATATGTAATATTTCCTTTCAAATTGTTTTAAATTAAATAGAATCGAAACTGTCCTCTCTCGTATTGATGTGTCCTACTTTAAAAGAAACTGGTCTGTGTTGCTTTACATAGCAGGAACCTGAATTTAGCAATTACCCAATGCACTTGTCAGACATAAATGACGCATTCGCACAAAGATAACTAAATACTTTATCATGTTTCATTAACTGTATTTCATACTGAGCGTGACGTTTTCGCATGGGTGTGCATATCATTATAAGCCTATGGAGGAAGAGATGCTATGCTTGATGTGTATGACTATTTACCGAACAGATGTAATAATAGGTTGGATATTAAATTATTATGTACGATTGATTTGCATTTAGTTGATATTTCGTGGTTTGGTTTAGAGATAAGCAGCAATCCACAATTTCACATCCTAGATTGGACTATGGTATTAGGTTCGACACCTGTTCAAGCGAACCCTGGTCGAATGTCTACCTGTGTACCTGGGAAAGACACTTAGATTTCGGTTTATTGGCATAATATAGACAGATAAAGTACTGAAAATACAATTAAAATTCAATCAACCACCTTAGGCAACTTGATACTTAAATTGTTCAATATTCAAAACTCAGACTTTATACCTCTCTAACTTGATATGATATATAATGTAATCAACTATAACATAACCGATGAAAAGTATTTGTTCGATCATTTGTTCTCTTTTTAAAAGAGCAATATAGGCTATTGAGACTGTTTACCAATGGGAATATGGAAAGTAATTTTATGTATAGTATCGCTCCAACAAATACTTTGATATCAGAAATGCAGTCTATATTTATGTTAGAAATCAAAGTTCATCTTGAAGGGAAATTTAAAGACTTTTTTCAAAAATTTATCAGATTTATTTATTAATTCCGTAGGTAGGTATGTTATACTGTTGTATGGGCAATAATTATACGTGATGATATATGTACTTTCTGATGGTGCATAGTGTTGTGTCAAAATAGGTGACTACTTTAGTCATTTGAATCTAATATTGATAACTATTATAAATGGGTTGCGTTTGTGCCCTCTGTTTCTTCAGTATACGTTCTTGTAAGCAAGATGGCTTAACAACAAAGCTAGCAAAAAAGGCAAAAAATGTGGAGTAAAACCAGATAAATCTTCTATTAAGTACCTTGGGTGGGTCATAAATTCATTTTAGGTTGTGAAGACTCTGACCCTTTCTTAAACCAAATTGTGTCTGTCTGAATGTTTAGGACGTGTAAATTTCTGACAAACACTTTGTTGATGTCAATATTATCTCATGTGACAGATAGAATACAGTATCTTTGCATTAATACGCATACAAATAATACAATCTTCAAATTTTCTAAGCAATTGTTTGCTTATTGTTTCTTTCCACATTTTACAAAAGTTTTTGGACTGACTTTCCTAACAAAATATTTGCTGGCCTGTTTAGGGTAGAATCAACTGAGGCGACAAATTAAATTTATTCTTATCGAAATAAACTGATTAACTGTTCAGGCAATAAGCTTTCAAATTGTTTACGTAGATTTTAATTGGTTTGACAAACATATTTGTATTAATCAGTATGTATCCTGATTTAATTTGCAGGCCACTGAAGTAATTCACCAATGTATGTCCAGTTTTCAATGTTTGCAAGCACTGCCAAAGGGAAACAAAACTGGCATGCATCTTTGTGAGATTGTGATGCTATTACAGTAGTTTGGTTTAATTTAGATCTATTGATTATAGTTTCAGCAGTTCTTAACTTGTCTGAATTACATTCACTTAGACTTTTATGTTCTGCAATACATTTACACACAAGTTTCCAAGATTTTGTCTCCCTGTTGCACCTATGGACAAATATGAAAACATTTATTGTCTCGGGCAAACATTCATAATTTTATCCATTCCTTGTAAAGCCAGACGTTTCATTTTACCTGATATTTTAGAGTATAGTGATTCTTACCAAAAAATCCTACCTACAAGATTAGAGACGTTAACTTATTGGAATTAGAATGCCTCTGTTTAACATGTCTCTTGTTAGATGCCTTCTTTGACTATTTGGCATATTGACGAAATCTAAAACTAAAATGAGATTATATCTGAACCACATTATCTGATCCATCAATATTTGTTCAAAATAATGTTATTATAAATATTTGATATACCAATGTTAGCATTCATATACATACGCCAACGTGAATTTACATTCTCAATGTTCTATATGTCATTGCTTTATCAATTCTGATAATTTTTTATCATCTGTTAGATAATATCCTTCCATTGCCGCTTGTTACATGGTTTTTAATGTTTCACGTTTGTAGTTTAGGAATCGATTATTGACTCTAGCTTATATTAAGATGTACCACAATATTGTTTTCCAATTGATTTTCCAATTGTTACCAAAACTTATGTTGTGAACATTGTACACATGTTTTAATTGTAATGGGATCATTAATCTGGCTTCCTATTTTGTGTACACAACATACAGGGGTTTGAGATGATCATCACGAATGACAACGGTAGAATCAAGAGAACTGAGACTGTTACTTGCACAAAATATATCAAGCGCACATTGATTATGTCTGGAAGGAAAAAGGATAAAGGGTACGAATTTAACTTTACTATCATTTTAGCCTTGCTGAAAACACATACAATCATATTGACCTTTCAATTGTAATTATAGTCATATTGGCAAACAAAGCTAACTTTATTGTAGAAACCCTCAAACTTCAGTTATTCATGTTCTAATGGATTATTTCCAATACATTGCAATTTGTACCTGATACTGAATGTTTCTTTTGAAATTCACCATAGCTAATATAATTATTCATTAACGCCTACATACTCTGGATAACTAAACTCATCAGAGTCGATGTTGTCTAAGGATTTTTAGTGTAATAATGCATTATGACCGAACACCTTGCTATTCAACGAGAAATTCAACATTCTTCCAATGTGTGATTTTAAGCCTAGTATAACTTATATCATTTATATTTCATGATATTATAGTCTACAAGATAAAGCAGAAGATAAAGGACAAAGATATCCTGTTCCAAGTCGGCCCTGACAGCGTGTGCAAGAATCGGCCTATCTTCATGATTGGGCCTGTAGGAAAACGAAGCCCAACAGGTACATGTATACGACTATTTACGGCATGATTTATTAGATACCTCAAGATCCTCTACAGCAAGATCAGGATATGTTTTATCGGATACAAATCCAACCTAAACGCTAAAACTAGTAATGCTCATGGTGATTCTTTCTTGCGTTGAGTGCCATTAACTTACACTCGCACTGAATTTAAAGGTAGATACTATCTAACAGCCATGGAAAATGCGATTACTTACCTTTGAACGTATTTGAAAATGACTAATCGTGGCAAGCAAATGAGTTCTCTGAAATAACAAAACGCAATTTAGAAATCTTTTACGCATAAGAAATTGTGACGTTTTATCTGCCCATTTTGGCCTTTGTCAACTTCTTTGTTTTATCATCTACAAAACGTAGATAAAATATATTAGAAAATTGTTGGACTCTATGTAGAAAGAATTTAAATATTGTCTGAATTTAATAAAGAAACCTTTACGCAATCTGGTGCCATCTTAGAAAGACCACATTGCACATGCGCGCTATATGTTAACACTCTTCGGTTTTATGGTCTTTATGCACGGGAAATGTCACAAATCAATCATGAAATCATATAGACTTAAATATTAATATTCATATTTAGTTTCGTCATTTGTGCCCCAGGATAGTGGATTCTTTTCTATTGAATATTTTCTGGAAACTATTTCACAGACACATAGTAGAATTGTTTGTGTATATTTTCTCTTTAGACCTTCTCGTGGACCATTACAGTATCACAGGAAGTTTATAATCTAGTTCGTGTTTGAAAAGAAATGTGTTTCTCCTAACCCATATCATTAGTTGTTTACGCTCTATCTGGTACATATCGATAAAGGATAAAGTAAACTCTAGTTCTACTTTCATCTCTTGTAACCACACATAAGCATTATTGAAAAATAGTTGTATACATTTAAATGTAAATGAAAAGTACTTTTACAACGTAATGTTCTATGACAATCCGTCCTGTTGACATTTCCCATCGTACTCGTAATGCTTAGACTTGCTTAGATTTGGAGTCTTTTTTAATATGTTACATATAACCACCATAGCACTTACATAAAGATAAAAATCTTACATCCTCATGAAATTATATAATTATATTCTTGTTTTTCAAGTAATGTGCATGTATCACCTGATGTATATTTTATACCATCACGTGACCATGTGACAAGTTGTCCATCAGTTAAATAAATTTTTGCATGTTGGTAAATCAGATGACAAATGACATTATATTTTGTATTTATTTCCAGACGCATCCAAGAATAAAAGATATTTTTTTCAGTATTGCTGCTCCTGGGGCTGGTGGTGGGGCCGAAATACTTGTAAGGCTCAGTGCTTGCAATGCGGAGTAACCACACAAAAGTAAACAGTGACTTTGCATGTCTAATTCCAACAAATCCACTGTAAGAATATAAAAATCATCGTATGTCCAAGAAAAATTAGAATTGTGTATTGTGTGTTTTATTATGCTAATATATCTACTTACGAGAACATGTCCCAATATTTACAAGAATAAACATAATATGCATTCCATCAGTGGATGTACATTATTTTAATGATAGATGCTAAATAATTCTTACATACAAAATGAAACCACTAGTCAAATTTCATCTTCTGGCTGGCTAGAATGTTGATAGTGAGCTAGTACGTTCTCTTCGGAAATTTGTCAGATATATCTAAGAATATTATTCGGTCAGTAACTTCATTATAGCAAATACACCACGACATCGTCACACAAGCACCTACTATCAGGAACGCGAACAGATCTACAACAAAAAAAAAATAAAATGTAAGGTCAAAATAACCCCAGAACAAATTATAAAAGATATAGAAAAGTCTGTTACATTAGTCGAAATTAACTAATGGCAGATGTACTGTAATAAATGACGATATTTCTATATAATTTGTTACGGAATAAATCTTTCCCGTAACAATATATTCTGTATGGTTCATTTTATTCCTGGACAGTTGCAGCCATTCGCAAAATACTATAAAGGTTCTAAAGGAAATATAATGAATAGACGTTAGAGTTAGGATGGTGAATACAAAGTAAAATATTGCTAGTCATGATCTAAACTGTCTTTAGTAGGATTGAGTCTAAGAATGGTAATTGATTACCACAAGGAAGCCTTTGTATTTTCAAAAAGGAAAAAAACTGTTATTTTCAAAATTGATTTGTCGGAGAGCAATAAATGTGCATATGTATTATGTGATTTGTTATGATTTCGTACGACGTAAATAATATGCCATTAAATTTAGCTATGCCATATAGTGAATCGAACGTTTGTATATATATATATATATATATATATATATATATATATATATATATATATATATATATATATATATATATATATATATATATACTCCACATTTGGAGTCATTCATTATTGGGGATTAAATATTAAACTATATATATGGGCTCACATCTCCAGGTACAAGAGGTGTTTGGTATTCATTGGTATTTACCGGAGAAAAGAGAATCTAATCAGACTGTCAAGGGAACCAAAGACAGCAAATAAAAGTCTTACAGTACTAAGATTCAGGATGATTTACAGGTTACACACACACACACACACACACACACACACACACACACACACACACACACACACACACACACACACACACACGCACACACAAACAAATACACAGGCACTTTCAGGTACTGAGGACTTAAAAGTTCCATCTATCAGCGACTGAAGGCTAAGTGAAGATGAGGACTTTACCTTAAATGTATGAATTTAAAAGTTTGTCCGAAGAAATGGACTGGTAATATGAACCATCTTACCACTACCTACTTATTCTACACCGAGTATATTAAAGGTTACTCTGACAAATAGATACAGGCTGAAATATAAAATGGAAGAGTAGAGAATGGACGGAAAAAGGTTAAATGAAGTGCACAGATGGCAGTTGTCAGCATACAATATATGGACGTTTTAGAACTAAATGAATACTATCAATCATGACAGGATTAAATGTGTGATAGGACAGCAAACTTCCTCCATAAATCTCCACCAAAAAAGTATATTAAAGATATATGTTATAAAACTTGAGCGCAAAAGAAGATACAATTCAAAATTACTAATATGAGCAAAGAGAAATGGAAGCTAAGAAGAAACGAGGAAGCGAGGGAGAAACAAAATACTGAATGTCTTATAGATTGTAATTTAGTTACAGTCTTGGGTATGCTTGACAATTAGTGATGGACTTAAGATTATAAAGGCACATTGACGATCATTTCACCTGATTCCACTCCAGCAACTCAATATAAGAATTTAATTATCCGAAACATTTAACAGAATTTTTTAAATCTGCTGTACGGGAAACAACTCTTTTACACGCAAGACGGTAAACAGCTTTGGCAACTACACTTAAAGATATGATAGTGATTATTCGAATATCTTATTCGAATGTCAAGGATTACAGGCTATCAACGTTAATAAAGTATGCATACAATTCGCATTTTTATCTGAAATTACAAAAATATCTGTCTGAACTTGCAGCCACATTGTCTTACCTGAGGATCAGGCATTTAAGACTACTACGAAGGAATATCTAAATATTATAATTTAATGTGAAGTAACTTTACAATCCACAAGATGTAACTGCTTCTTTTATAATAGACATGAATGGCAATATAAAATAAACTGAGCTTTTGAACAGCCTCGACCAAGCTACACGTTCAAGACATATACATGCTTATACAGCTTTGAAGCAGTAATATATGAATATAGCCAACGATTTGCGTCTCAGTGGAAGCAAATGTTGAAAACCCGATTCTCGTACAGACCTAACTGAATAGCCTGAATCGAAATATCAGTATCATGACATATTTATTTGGCTGCTCGCGTCACGGTCTTTTTGTTGAATGAAGTATAAGCAAAGAAAACGTTGGTATAAGTACCGTAATGATCTTGTCAATTGTCACAACTTTCTCTTCCAACCTTTCTCTTTAAGATGTTGCTTGTATGTTATAGTAGCTTTTCTGTAACTTTAGATGTTTTTAAAATATTGTCCTTAAAGTTATGCCTTAGAGCTGTTGAATGCCATCTACTTGTTATTTTTGTTTCAGCACAGCTAAGGATATCTTTCATTTAACTTTTTCATCCATCTGTTTCTCTTTACTAATACATTTCTAATAGTTTCTATTTCGTCTGATCTAACATTCTTTTGCCATTGTTGTTGCTTTTGATACACCGTCTGCATAAGATTCTAAATCTCTTTCTTGCAAAGTAAATAATCATTGCCCTTCAGTTAAAGTTACCCATTGTGATGTTTTTTTTTGTAGTAATTGTTTAATATTGTATCGACTTCTGTTTATTCCTCGTGTATGGCTTCATTAGTTTCGTTGGTTCCATTTTTGTTCTTGGAAGCTTTCATTTATTTGACTTTGTACAACAGTAGTTTCTAAAGTTTGTTGTAAAGTCCTGCACATGGGATTATTTCCTGTTTATTCCACATCATATATATCAGAAATTCAATTACCACAGTAGCGGCTACACAGTTAGGTGTCAACAGTTTATTTGGACTCAACGTTTTGGAACATTGTTTTACTTTTTGCCTGTTTGTTCGTACTAAAATGGTTTCATTCGGGTTTTGAATAAATCTTAATTAATACCGGTTTCAGTTTGCTGTAGGAATTATGAAAGTTGTACATCGGCCACTGAGTCAAAACTACTAGACTGAAGTAACCAGAAAAAATGATCTCACACATCTCTTTCAAGTTATAGAAGATTGCAATATATTTTTAAGGTGATTTAATTGTCTTGCACGGCCCTACGCAGTTTATTTTTTTAATTCCGAATGACAAGTGAAGCAGAGGAAAATGATGTGACATTATTACAATAGTTCAGCTATGAATTAAACTTAACTACATAGTTCATTATAAATTACAAAATCACGTTATAAACAAACTGAAGCAGCTAATAATCAAATAAAAGGAAAAATCAATGTGTTTCAACTCTGACTTATCAGTTAAATTACATGATGTAGCTAATTAACAACAAAGAAAGAACATATTAAGATGGATTATCAGGTAAAGAATATCGTGAACTAAAAAGTGATTGTAATTATTTTACGAACCTTTGAAATGATCCATCAACACGTCTTGGTGTAAATCGATTAGCTGAAGCTCCAGTTAATTTTACTTGCTCACTAAATTTATAGTTAGGTTGTTCTTCACATTTAGATCACTAGTTACTGAAATATCTTGTTTCTTGCCTTATTATATTTATCTTAGCTATATTGTGTGTGGAACTTTTGTTCATGGTTGTATATATTATATAA
Source organism: Megalonaias nervosa (assembly GCA_016617855.1). Classification (NCBI taxonomy): domain Eukaryota; kingdom Metazoa; phylum Mollusca; class Bivalvia; order Unionida; family Unionidae; genus Megalonaias; species Megalonaias nervosa. The sequence continues at coordinate 7,120 of JAECUM010039024.1, read as the reverse complement.
CTAACTTTTTCTAGTATTATAGATTGTACTTTATATAATGCAAATATATTGACATGGCCTTTTCGCCTTGAAAGGTTATTGAAGGTGGACTAGCTTCTTGTCTTTTTTAAATGTTTAAATAAGTTGATTACTGATATTTAAGTTAAATGTTTATCCTTTGAATGTTCTAGAAGTTTCCAGATTTGATGAACAAAATGACCCACATCATTGCCCTCTTATTGTGACTTAGTTTTATGGTAAGATTGTAAACGTTTAATATGTTCATTCCCATCTTTACATCTGAATTGAAGTCAAACTTATGTTTGTTTTTCATCAATAATTTGAGAGGATTTATTTATTTAAGTTAGTATTAAAAAAGTGCTCTTTGATACATGTGCACTAAATAATTAATATAGGATTATATCATTATATTACATCAAGACTGTTAACATATCACCACATTCCAGGCTATTGGTACGTCAGCATTCAGAAACTATACTTTTAGATTTGTGATGGATCTCTGGGGACTCTTTGGGATTTAATTTACTGTAAGTTCCTTTTAAATTTTCACTTTGTGTTCAAGGCAAATAAATTGCTTATCGCCTTTTACTAAAATATGTTTGCTCTCTTCTTTGAGGAATCAAGTGTCTGATAATTCTGATCAGAAATCCTTATCGCTTCCTACGTGCAATTATTGCCAGAAGGAAGGGCGCATTAATTCTGATTGCCACATATTGAAAAATAAGCAGCAGAATCAAGACACAGGCATTCAAAATGTTCTTATTTCTACGAGGTCAAGCGCTCGGTCACATATTGAAAGTTATACATTTGTTCGTTCAAACAGTCCCCAGTTTATATTATTATGGAGAATTATGAACTATTCATGTCGATAGGTTCTATATCACATATTAGTTTTCTGCCAAACATATCCCCATTAAGGGTTAACGGGACATGGGAGCCTCTCAGAGTTTTTATTATACGTTACTTCTTCTTTTTATGAGAAGTCTTCTTTAATAAACACGTTCGTATTCGGGGAGTATATTGCAGTTTTTATGTTCCTCTCCATTGCGTAAATTTTTGTGTCATCAGACTTACTCTCAGGCCTCGTGACCGTTGGAACAATGAAATGTCTGCCCATCGAGGGATTTCATTTAATACTAGGCAATGACTGAGCTTCAAATACGTGTGTGGTTAATATACTTGTAAGTGACAAGCCATGTTTCAATCAGAAAGCCGATCCCATTGAAGACGAAATACCTGATAAATACCCAGCTTGTGCTGTTACAGTTCAAAGAAACCTCTTGAGGATGATGTTGGTTAGAAAATTATTCCTTTAGATGACACCTTTATTGGTCAGCCTTTTCATGAGGTAATTTTGCTCATTGAATTGATCAGTTAACAGGTATTGGTCTCTGTGATCCTCCTATTTTTAATATTCATTCGTTCTATTCTATTCAGGCTGACAAACAATAACGGCTCATTGTCAGCAGGAACAATATCCTGAGATCTCCTGTTTGTTTCTAAGGGTCATTAGCGAAACTTAAACCACACTATACCTGTTTTTGATTTTGTTAACATAGGGCCTTATGCGAAAATGGAGACCACCTCAGACACCAGTGGGTGACGCGCGGCCAGTGAGCTCTCAATTTGTTGTTCCCAATTCGTATCGACATGAAATTCTTAGTCGAGACCATGAAACTCATATGGCTAGTAAAACTTTTGATAAAGATATTTTTTAAAAAATTTTCTTATACAATTTGGCTATCCCAGATCTTGCCAATCTGATCAAGGGTAAAATATTATGTAAGGAATTTTCCAACAGGTTATGCGTGTATTAGGTTTGAACAATTTACATGTTCTGCGTATCAACCTGATACCTCTTGAAGTCTACAATTCCATGCCTGTACAGCAACATGCTGATTACGATGTAGTTAAGGAATATATCTTGAGATGCTATGCGCTGGTACGTGTGGCTTATCGAAAAGGGTTTAGAAAAAATAAAAAATAAACTGAACAGACCTTTGTTAAATTTGTTTAGGGAACATGAACAATGTGATAGATTGCGTTAATCCAAGAAGGTTTATCAAATTTATGATAACGTCAGATAGGTTGCTTACATTATGACATAGACACCTAACTTGATGAACAAGGAATTGAAATGTTAGAAAAAGCTGCTGATAATGTTGATCATGATTCCTTAACTAACTAAGCTTCATTTGTGAGTACGCCCTCTTCTTATCGATGTTTTGGTACAAATTCATCTCTGTCTTATATGAGAACTTCCAAATCTCGATCTAGTACAACATTTAGATATTAATATAAAACTGTTCACAAATTCTTATCTCCTTTTGCGTTCTCTTATCACTTATTCCTCTTTATTCTGATACTTTGTCATCAGACTTAGTGTCACGACTTATCTGCACATCGAAGGCTTTCATTTATTAAGCAATGCCCTAACTGGAGATAAGGTTGTATTTAATCCATTTGTAACTGACAAGCCTTGCTTGGATCACAATGTTGATGCTATTAAAAATCAAGTCTCTGATTTATTCCGTGTTTTTGCAGTTGATCTTTTGAGAAAGATGGTGGTCATGAAATTATTTCATTACTTAGCACATTAATGGCCTATCTTTTGATTACCCTTGGTACTCCTTAATCAAATGGTTCAGCGATACAATTTCTACTACTCATCATCTTTAGTTTCATCAGGGTGATTAAATTATTCATTCGTTGTTTTCCAGGACTAAGATCCTGAGATCTACTGTTTGTTTCAGAGGGCTATTATAGTAATTGAAGCCATGCAATACCAGTTCTGTTGTTTTATGAAACATTGGGTCCTTGTGTGAAAATGGAGACAACCCGAAGTACCAACGTTTAACGATTGCTCAATGTGCTATAAAATTGTTATTCCTAAGTCATATCGACTGGTTAATCTTTCTCCTGCCCACGAAATTATTTTCTCTAGAAAATGCTTCGATAAAGAGTTTACATAATACGGCCTTCCCAAATCTGTCCAATCTGATCGTGGGTCAAATATTGTGTCGAGAATTTTTCAACAGGTTCGGCATCCAACAATTTAAATCTTCTGTATATCAACTTGAAATGTTGTGAAGTTCACAGTCAAGTCAGAACAGCACAGTTCTGACTACAAAGTGGTTAATGAATGTATGTTGAAGGGTTATGAGATGGTACCTGTGGTATATCGACCAGGGTTTAACAATTATAGAAAATCAACTGGACAGACCGTTGTCAAATTTGCTAGGCAAAGAGAATTATGTGATAGTTACTGCTCAGCAAAGAATGTTTATGAAGAGTATGATAACCTCAGACAGCGCAAATTAGTTAAAGAAACCAAGAATTAAGTCCATTGTGACCTCGAGACCTAATTTGATGACCAAGTGGTTGCAACATTAGAAAAAAGGCTTCTCATAAAGCTAAAGATGATTACTTAACACACAAAGTTTCATTGTAAGTACGCCATTCACTCATGGAAGGTTCAGTAAAAATCAGCTGAGTCATATAGGTACTTTCAAATCTAAATCTAGCAGAACTTTTAGATATAAAAGTTTCTCTTTCTACGTACTCTTATCGCAAGAAAACAGGAGACATTATTATTCATAAGTCAAATCGACAGGGAATTCTTTGTCTAGCTCATGTCATTCCGTTTCCAATCATTTGTAGATCAAAAATACTGATCACAGTATCTTCAATCAGTTGTATTGTCCTAGACTTAAAAATGATATTTGTAAATTCCGCAAATCTTTTTACGTTTGTCAGATGGCAGGAAAACCTAATCAGGAGATACCTAAGGCTCATCTGCAACCTATTCTTGCACTGATAAACCATTTAGCAAATAAATAGTAGACTGTGGCTGTACTGTACAAGTCAGGCAACAAATACTTGTTGACCTTAACTGTGTTTCTGCAGGATTTCCAGAGGACATTCCTTTGAGGATTACTACAATTAGAACCATAGTAAAAGCATTGATAAAGTTTGTAAACAGTTCGTGACCTTCCCAAATCTATTGAATGTGACTAATGTCTGGAATTTGCCACAAAGTTATAATAATACTAACTTCCATTAACATATTTTGTTCAAACAATTCTTTCAACTAATGCTAAAGTCATTGTATTGATTCCATTATTATTTTATTATTTGATCTCTTTTGTTCTAACAGCTAATATTGCTACTGTTTACGATTTGTTTTATCAAGTAACTCTCTTTATAAGTTTTATTTCTGTCCAATTCGTCAATGCTTCATTCCACCTTATCAATATTATGAACAATTACATTAGGTAGATAGATAGATATATACATACAAACATACATACATACATACATAGACAAATAGACAGATAGATGCAAAGATATATATTGATGCCTATAAAACGTTTTAGCCTAGCAATTGTTCACTTTCTCTCCATGTCTCTATATCTTTCACCATATAATTCTCCAAAGTCTTAAGAGGATGGGGAAGGACAGGTTTCTGCACAAAACCTTTATTAGCTGCATCAGATTTTATATCGAACCTGCTCAGTTTATAATACGACTCCTGCTCCAGTTTAAGGCATTGATTAGTGCCTGCCTTAGTGCATAGCTTTTCTTATATTTTCATCTTTCTCCAATATTTAGAACTAATCAATGGGGACTCTTAAATGTATTTCTGTCACTTATTCAACGTGGATAGGCAAATTAAATTTGCTTCATATATTTAAATATGCAATTTGTAATTGTTATAACCAGTATTACCGTCCTATCTGATTTATGAAGGCGAAAGAAAAAATAGCTTAAGAGATATGAAGTCTAAAATCTAAAATGGAGAGAGAGAGAGAGAGAGAGAGAGAGAGAGAGAGAGAGAGAGAGAGAGAGAGAGAGAGAGAGAGAGAGAGAGAGAGAGAGAGAGAGAGAGTGGTCTCAAGCACTCTCCTCCTCGTATAATTGCCATCTCACCTCTATCCACACGTGTTCGTGCCTCGCAATCGGACGGTGTTGTTATGTGCGAAAGCTTGACAGTAGCTTCCCTTAGGTCGGCTGTTCTTACCAAGGTTTCCCAGGACATTCCTCCACCAGTTGAAGAGAGTGTAAATACAGTTAAACAATCCTGAGTCTATCTATATATACAATCATCAAATGTCAATATATACAATCAACAAATGTCAGATTTTGAGACGCAAAAGATATCAGTGTGGAACACATTCCATGTATGTATGTATGGATGGATGAATGTATGGATGTATGTATTTATGCATGTATGTATGTATGTATGTATGTATGTATGTATGTATGTATGTATGTATACAATTTTGTATGTATGCATGTATGTATGTATGTATGTATGTATGTATGCATGTATGTATTTATGCATGTATGTATGTATGTATGTATGTATGTATGTATGTATGTTTGTATGGACGTATGTATGACATTTTTCCTCTTCAAACGAGATTTCATTTATTTTCATTATTATGTAATAATAACCAGAATATCAGAGTGACATTAATCAATATATAACACACACAACATGTAATATGATTGAACGCATCTCTCTATATTACATGATTTAGCTCCTCTGGACCCTAGTCTGCCTTAATTTGAGATAACAAAAACGACTTTCTTTTGGTGATCCTCTTCACTCCGCTGAAAGTTATTTCGCTGATTCGTACTTGTATTGGGTTAAATACAAAATTTGTAGTAATTTTGTGACATGTTTTGCCGGGAGCATTTCTGGTAACCAATAGCTGGTTTTGAAATGTTGTATGTCACTTGTATTCTCTTCACATTTTATCCCTTTTTCTGATGTTCGTATTACACTTTGTTTTTGTAGTACTTTTGATATTTGATGCCGGAGATTGCAGAATGTCTGCAATTCGATTTTCCTGATTCTGCTCTCTGTGATGCCAGATGTTGATTAATAATAGAATAAGTTGCAGATTTTTGATGACATTCTAAAGGACGTTGTAGCAGAAAACGCACATCTATTGTCATAGGTAAGCTTGGAAACTCATCGACAATTACAATGCAAGTTGAAGTTGATGTCATCAAAAACGACGCTGAAAAGTGAAGCTTCAACATCATTTATCAGCGGAAGAAATTCGCGCGATGAGAGAAACAAATTTTAACATCACACAAAGAAGGATAAATTAATAAGGTTTACGACAGTAAGGTATAGGATGTTAGGTAGCTGTATGTGTTGATATCAACGGCACATCATCACAAGGCTGGCTATATTCTGCTAATTGAAATTAAAGTTCCGAAAGAAGCCTTCCTTTCATTAATATTTAACGCCCACGCAGTTATACATACATACATATATATGTGGGTGTGTAGGTGTGTGTTTTATAGAGTGCACTATTTTAAAAAATACACCCATACATATCACTCTTTCTAAATAATGACAGTTCCCCATGTTCTCAAATGCAATCTATACCCTCTTAAGATTGCTATTACTGTAACAAGTCAGTTAACGGTTTGCCATCTGAGAATATCTACAAATGTTAAGCAAGAGTCACATCACATGTTTACCGTATTGCACAAGAACCAAGAGATCGAATTTATAGAAGCAAATAAGAGTCAAACGGTGAAGTATGGACAGCCGTTGTTTTCTGGTGGCTTTGCAATTAACAGGTGTTGACTTTTAATCTTTGCTGTACACTATATAATACTTTTCACTGGAACATGGCCGACATCTACTTTCATGTTCATGTTGGTGGTCCATTCCCATTGACAATTACGACGCTAGTACAACTTCACAGTGGTTATAGATAGATTTCTTTAATAATCTCTGACAATATTTTATTGGACAGCAGGAGTGGCAGAATGAGTGCCATGAAAGAAGAGTACATTTTCAAGTTGATTTACCCGTTGTGCAACATAGAAATCAAGTTCCCAACATTAAGTCAAGTATATGCCATCGTAAAAGTATTTGTTCGATATTACCGCGATATCAGAGTAACTATTCCTGCATAACCAGGAATCTACATGACGTCTGTTTGTGGGCCGTTACCCGCAGTCATCTGATTTAAACAAGAAATGATATGCATTTTGACACAGAGCAAAAAAGACCCAATATATATATATATATATATATATATATATATATATATATATATATATATATATATATATATATATAAATCTCATT
>JAECUM010039023.1:0-52152 GCA_016617855.1 Megalonaias nervosa | reverse complement strand
CATTGAATTGAAGTAAGGTGTCTTACCCCTGAGACATTGAATTGAAGTAAGGTGTCTTACCCCTAGACACATTGAATTGAAGTGAGGTGTCTTACCCCTAGACACATTGAATTGAAGTGAGGTGTCTTACCCCTAGACACATTGAATTGAAGTAAGGTGTCTTACCCCTAGACACACTGAATTGAAGTGAGGTGTCTTACCCCTAGACACATTGAATTGAAGTGAGGTGTCTTACCCCTAGACACATTGAATTGAAGTAAGGGGTCTTACCCCTAGACACACTGAATTGAAGTAAGGTGTCTTACCCCTAGACACATTGAATTGAAGTAAGGTGTCTTACCCCTGACACATTGAATTGAAGTGAGGTATCTTACCCCTAGACACATTGAATTGAAGTAAGGTGTCTTACCCCTGAGACATTGAATTGAAGTAAGGTGTCTTACCCCTAGACACACTGAATTGAAGTAAGGTGTCTTACCCCTAGACACATTGAATTGAAGTAAGGTGTCTTACCCCTAGACACATTGAATTGAAGTAAGGTGTCTTACCCCTGAGACATTGAATTGAAGTGAGGTGTCTTACCCCTAGACACATTGAATTGAAGTAAGGTGTCTTACCCCTGAGACATTGAATTGAAGTAAGGTGTCTTACCCCTAGAGACATTGAATTGAAGTAAGGGGTCTTACCCCTAGACACACTGAATTGAAGTAAGGTGTCTTACCCCTAGACACATTGAACTGAAGTAAGGTGTCTTACCCCTAGAAACACTGAATTGAAGTAAAATGTCTTACTCCTATACACACTGAATTGAAGTAAGATGTCTTACTCCTATACACACTGAATTGAAGTAAGATGTCTTACTCCTATACACACTGAATTGAAGTAAGATGTCTTACTCCTATTCCTATACACACTGAATTGAAGTAAAATGTGTTACCCATAGATACATGAGACTGAATTGAATTAAGGTGTCTTACAAGTAGAGACAGGATGTCAACTGAGATGGCCTATTCTTGACTGTATTCTGACCAAACCCATATGGCTGCAAGTCTGTTGTTACTTACCTCCAAGTCATCAAAGCTTCCCACCCAGATCTGCCTGTCCCAGGCTGCTGGCACATTGTACACTGTCCCAGGCTGCTGGCACATTGTACACTGACAGATCAAGGTCTACAATTTGCAGTTTGGTACAGATTATACACAGATTAATATGGCAGATTATACACAGATTAATATGGCAGATTATACACAGATTAATATGGCAGACTATACACAGATTAATATGGCAGATTATACACAGATTAATATGGCAGATTATACACAGATTAATATGGCAGATTATACACAGATTAATATGGCAAATTATACACAGATTAATATGGCAGATTATACACAGATTAATATGGCATTTCTAAGTGGGGAGTTTCCATTTTTAAACTATCATTTGACCAATAAAGTTTTTGTATAGAATTGAGGTTGAAAAGGATGAGGGCATTGACAAATGACATTTCTTCTTTGATTAAATAGTCGTACTTCATAGTTTGAAAGATCTCAATTCATCCCCATGAAACTTCTTTACATTCTGTTTCCCAAAACTTGCCAAATTTTGAGAAAATTGCTCAGTTCTCATTCATTCTACAGATTTTGTGGTGAAATTACAATTTTTGCAGATTTCTCATGAAATTTGGACTTAATTGCCATGGATACTATCTGGTATTACATACACATTTTTTCACCTGATGAAACTAACTTGATTTATATATTTTTTTTAAACTGAAAAAAGTTACAACTACATACAGTGTAAATGCACTGAAGAGGTTTCTAAAGTTTCTCTAAATACCATGATAGCTGCAGATTTCACCCAAAACTGCAATTTAGAGACTTTTCCTAAAGTTGGTGTAGTCACCCAGAAAATATAGTTTTGAATTAGGACTTGTCACACAAGAGTCCCATACAGCCATAAGGTTAATACAGTTAAAAGGCCACTCACAGTATGGGGTGATGTTTACTGCAGACAGATGCAAGAATGTTCAAAGCACTCAATGGATTTCAAACCATATCAGTGATTTATTGATGAGCCTGACCACTCTTTGGGACTGTGAATTGATAAAGGCCTTAATGGATCATAAATTTAGTAATTGATGGGTCACATTACAGTGGTAGCAATTTACTGCATCCACTGCAGAGCTAAAATTAAAGACTATATCTTAATGTATTATAAGCCCTGATTTATTGGGTCCAGATCAGCAGTCTGGTGTGGAAGATATTTTGACTTGAATACAACTGTATGAACAGTAAGGGGGCATGAGGGCAGTTCATACTTTGCCCAGTAAAATAGTTCGAATTTTTTTATTTCCTGCACTTGTTTTTATAGTGTCCTTTAAACACTGATATCAAGAGTGACCATTATTATCAGGAACTGGAACAGAGAGAGACAGCAATATGACTTGTGGTTTACCTTTAGTAGGGTAAAGTGAGTGTCTATTTTTAGGTCTTATGCAATACACATTCCTGAAGTTCATCAAGTTGCTAAGTAAGGGATTCATTAATTATGGTGGTGTGCTGCCATGTATAGCCAAAGGTCTTGTGGAAAACATTTATTTTATTTTTGTTCTTCTAAAATTTAAGCGCTGTAGGATAGTATATATTTTACCCCTTGTACCAGTGACCCTTATTTTTCATCTTTGTTACAAGAAAGATCCCTCCTGGGCACACATCAGGGTACATAAAAAGACCCAGGAACATAAAGATGAGAGATGATTTATTTTAATACTGAATTGTCTGCATCCCATGCATAGTGAAGAGAGTGTGCACGTTGTGTAAGGAGCATAATACAATCAATTTCATTGGCTGACAGAAATGTCTTACTGGTTTCAGTTAGCTTGCCAATTTGAGACCACATGCTGTATGATCACAGATACAAAATGTTAAAAAAATGACTAAATCATCAGTGAAAACACCTTGCAGGTAGTCAGTGTAATACAGATACTTTTTTTTCGATATGCATTTATGAGTCCAACTCCAAACAAAATAGACCCAATCTGCTATTGCAAAATCTTTCAGCAGATCAGGGTCCGTGTTGTTTGGTTTACTGATTACTCCTAACAAACTACATAGATCCAGATCTGCCCATGCATTATACCATGGCAGATCAGTGTCTGTGTTGTTTTGGGGTTGGGCTTGACTCAGCGTTTCCCTTTATCCTCAGTTGTGCATCAGAAACTGCAGTTTTAATATGATCCCCAGTTTTGACAGAGGTTGTTTTACTCTACCCGACCATGACACCAAGGGATTTTTTTTACTCCGTCTTGAAGACCTCAAGGATACACTGTTGACTTGTAAGCAAGTAAAGATGGAGATCATTTAAAGTTAGAGAAATGTGTGTGTGTTTGTGTGTGATTTGGTGTTTTAACATAGCTTTAACAATTTTTCAGTCATATCAATATGATGTCTGCAGTGTGGCAGTTTATTGTGATGTCTAGCACTGGGGCATCATGCCGCAGATATGTAGCATGATGTCCTACCCAGTCACATTATCCTGACACCAGGCCACCAGTCCTAACATTAACCTCTTAATGCTAAGTGCCTAGCAAGGCAGCTGTTAATACCATTTTTTATGTTTTTGGTATGACTTGGCCAGGGTTTGAACCACGACCTCTCTGCATCTGAGGCGGACACTCTAACCACTAGGCCACTGGAGCAGTTCCCTAAATATAACATCATAAAGACCTGAGACAAAAGTTAGAGAAATGAAACTTCAATAACACATGATCCTAGGTAGCCATTAAAGTCTAAGATGACTGGGCTTTAAAAAGCGGAAAATATTTCTGTAGCTGGTTGGTTTAGGTTGTGACTGGTTTAAGATTCTTTTCATTGTTAATGCATCATAAGTAAATTCTTCATAATTAATCCTCTTGTGCAAACCCCGCGAAGGTATTAACACTGAAAAGAATCTTAAACCAGCCTGAAATTTTCACCTACATGCTGATGATGTATATAAAAAGGCAGGGTGAGAAACAAATGGAGTAAGGTTCTGACAGGTGTTGGCTTTTGTGATGATTTTCCTATAAAGTTCAAAATGCAGACAAACAAATAAACTATGAATATGAGAGTAAACGTCTCACCTGTAGACCTGTAATAATTACATTGATGTCCAGGCATGATGTGTGCATAGTTTTGTGGATAAATATTAAAGGGAAACAACTCCCACAATTCAATTCAAATGAGTCGACTTATAATCCCATCCTCAAGTGCTCATGGATTGATCCCCAACAGTCAGTTTGCTGTAGAGGACTGGATTGGTGGGTGGGAGTGCTTAAGAGCCAACAGCTTCATAATGACCTACACTTTGGTGCTGGCAATTGCTAAAATCACTAATGGCTATCAAAATTTTTAGTTTGTTATTATTTCAATGAAAATAACACATTTGGTGATTAAAAATTGTGTGACTTGTCCTGTTCTCTGCAAATATTCACCCTAAAGACGCTGGTATCTACTAGTGGAACATTTTCAAGGTTGTATAAATGATGTACATTAAGAACATGCAGAAATGCATAATTTAGCAATAAATATTTTTTTTACTTTGAAACAAAAGTTTAAAAGAAGAAATTATTTTTAAAAAATATAATATTTGGTAATAGGTATTAACTAATATTAAATAGGAGCCAAATCCAGAATAAAATATTCCATAGCCCTTCTCTGGAACATTAGATACTTAAATATGGCAGTATATGAAAGTTCTTGCACATGGTGAAAAGACGGTCATACAGAACATCAAATGAGGTGATCCTTGTAACGGAGACAATGATTTAATTTTAAAAAATTCAACTTTTTTTTTCAGGGCCAAATCGGTAACTACTTAGGGCAGTTCAGTGCCAGTCCACCATCAACCTATTCTGCCTTTAACTGTATTTTTTCTTCCCATCTTTAGCAGGTTTAGAACTCACCTGGTTGACTAATCACAGCTCATGTGTGACATATGGTATATCCCTTTTCAAAGCCCAGCCATTTGGTCTCAAAACTTGACCTTTAATATCTTTGATCAATGAACGAAAAGATTAAACCTGGAGTCATGAACTATTGATTTCAACAGACTCAACAATAGTACCTGTACAAAGGTAAATTAAGTCCAACACAAAGGACAAAACTCTGAATACATGACCGCTGTTAGCCATGGAAGGTTTGATGAATAAATAAATAATGTATTTTTATGCAATTCTTTATTATAAAAAGATCGTTTGGAGCATAACCGTTTCTTAACCTGTCATAGTAATGGATGCAAATAAGACTGAAGATATCCTATGCCCAGCGTGTTGCCATTTTTGTCCAGGAGTCGTGAAAATGTAAAGAAGTAACATTTTATTGACTGTAAACAGTGATGCCTATGTCAGAGTTATGATCTCTCAATAGATTGTTTGGCACAAAATTATTTGAATGTGTTTTTTTTATTGTGAAAGGAGAATTCTTTATTACAAAAATGTGCCACCAAAGGTTTGTGTAGAACAACATAAAAGTCAGATAATGGTCTATTGATATTTTATTAATGTAATGTAACACACCTCTCCTGTGATTTGGAGGTGCGATGAAATCCTCGCCACTAGCAATGATCTGATTTACTGATAATTCTATTCATAAGTGCAAGATGTCGAGCAAACGGTTTTCACAGGGACAACAAAAATTATTGTCAGGTAGTAGTTTTTTCTTCTCTGCAAAGCTTAGAAAGCAGCTGGTAATGAAATGTAAATGACAAAAGCGAACTATTTCTTTCAGAAAATCAAATTCCTTATAATGTAACAGCCAAGAGAAGAATTTACTTACCATATATATATAATATCTACTCACTTATAAGTTGAGTCAAACTGCAAGCAACAAAGATCCTGATCTGCTGTAGCATAAAACACCTGCAGATCAGGGTCTATGTTGTTTGTTCTACTGATTAATCCTAACAGTGTATGATGGAAAATCTTGGTGTGTGCAGTTTGCACTTATATGTGAGTATATACAATACTCAGTAGTAACTGGAGTCCAACTGCAAACTGCACAGACCTTGATCTTGCATTGCATAATGTGCTGGCAGATCTGGGTCTGAACAGTTTGTTAGGAGTAATTAGTAGAATAAGCAACATAGACTCTGATCTGCTGGTGCATTAAGATTAGGACCTGTTTTGTTTTCAGTTGGACCTGACTTATAAGTGGATATATATGGTAATCAGTGTCTTGTACAGCTGAAATGACAATTTATATGGAATGCTCTCTTTTTTGATGTGCTAAAAATGGATATAACATTTATACACTTTAATTTGTCATGCCAATTAACTCGGCAAAGAAAGTGTTTTCAAACTCGTCTCCCCTTTCGTTACAGACATTAAAAAAATAGGGGTTTCATTAGCATACATTTTTTTACATAACATGTTTGGAAAGTGCAGCATTTCCTGTCTTCATCAGATGAGAGTCAAACTTTGTAATTTACTGTATATTTGCAATAGTGAAGATCTCTAGGTCAGAAAGCTCAGGGTCATAAAGGCATTAACAGTGGGCAAGAGATAGGATGATTAAACTTGTGAGGTAGATATGAATCCAAAATCCTTACAAAGCAGTGCCATGTACAGTTTCTCATGGTAGGATTTGAACCTGCATCCTTTCAGCTATGAGTGCTGCACACTAACCACCAGGCCACAATGGCTGCTGTCAGTAGTAGAGGAATTTAGAGTTGTGAAACACTAGCATTGTATTTTATTCTTTCTCAGCTATAGTTTATGAAACCATGCATAGCACTGCTCTTTAAGTAATCCTTTCAGCTACAGTGTAAATGAAAAACTATGCATGGCACTGGTTTATATGTAATCCTTTCAGCAACAATGTACATGAGAAATTATACATGGCACTGCTTTGTAAAGTAACCCTTTCAGCTACAGTGTACATGAAAAACTGTGCATGGCACTGCTTTGTTAGTAATCCTTTCAGCTACAGTGTACATGAGAAACTATGTATAACACTGCTTTGTAAGTAATCCTTTCAGCTACAGTGTACACGAGAAACTATGCATAACACTGCTTTGTAAGTGATGCGAAAGAGCTACTATGTATGTAAATGATAAATTTACAACGCATGTATAATTTTTCTTGAGCCTTCCTTGGCGGAACTTTCTGACAGAGCAATCACTTTGGCATCCATGTGCATGTCCAGGTGTCTGTTATGACACTAGATTAAGGCCAGTGCTAAAGTGTTTTTAATTAAGTTCAATCTTAAAATTTTTGTTCTTCTAGCTAGATTTTAAAAAAAGTGGAATCCACAAATATGGGGTATCTAGTCCATCTGACAGGTGTGCTGTTTAAGTTTGAAGGATACAATAGACAATTTCAAACGCTTGATGATAAAATAATGAACCTTGTGAAGAATTCAACCTTGAAGTCTATAATCCAGATAATTTATAACCTTTTATGTGGATGGACTATTAAAGTGCAATGACCCTTGTTCAAGGGATACTTATGTGGACTTGACAAGTGATGGAGTTCAAAGCTGTCATGTTCAGAAGTCATTTTTCACATGCATATTGTGAAAATTGATATGATATAACACCTGTTTTAGAGCTCGGAAAATCAACCTTTGTAAAATTTTGCTGACAAAAGGAATAATTGTTGGCCTCCACTAGTGCCATTGAAACATTTAAAGGATATGTGAATTATTTAATTAATTAATGACAATATTCAGTATAGATTATCGGTTAACATGGAAGGTAGAGCGATTATCATAAAGAGCAAAGCTGATAAACATGGGTAACAAGAATTGTTGAAGATTTGCAGTCTGAGTTTTTAGACATTATCAGATAGCTATATTGACACTAAAATGGATGTAGATTTGATTCTGTAGATATGTTTCTTGTAAAAAAATAAGCTGTTTATTTGATGCAATCTAGAAATCTCATGACATGTCATTGTTGCTTTATTCCTTCCTGGACCATAATCAGCTATGATTGACAGCAATGTGTTGTTGATATCAATTATTCATGAAATAATGAAGATGATGAAGTACTGTAGTAAAGTAGTTTTCATACAATATCTTAATGTCCTATCTTATAAAATAAATTATCGTTTCATAAATTATGCAATAAATCATGGTTTAGTAGACTTATATTCTTTATAAAAAATGTGCATTAATTTTCATATATGGAGTCATCAAAAATGGGCATACAAACATGTGTACAGAGTTAAACAACACATCAGCACAACACTGGCTTTATAGTGACAAGCAAAGATTAGATATCAACATTTATAAAGGCGAAAACTTTGCCCAAATCCTCTGGAAGACATCACAGCAGACAAAGACCACTCCAGTGGTCTAGAGGTTAGAGAGTCCACCTCAGATGCAGGAGGTCACAGGTTCAAACCCAAGCTAAGTCACACCCAAGACTTATAAAAATGGTACTAACAGCTGCCTCGCTAGGCCCACAGCATTAAGAGGTTAGTGCTAGGACTAGTCGGCCTGGTGTCAGGATAATATGAGTGGGTGGGACATCATGCTACTTGTCTGCAGCATGATGGCCCATGGCCAAGGGCTAGACATCGCTATTAACTGCCACACTAAAGACATTGTAGTGATATGACTGAAACATTGTTAAAGCTACATTAAAAATCCAAAACCACACACACACACAGCAGCCAAAGGTTAATATGCACCATAAGACAAAGGTTACAGAAGATGCAGTACTGTGGCTATAAGGTGTTGATTTAAAGTTTTGATGTCTGAAAATGTAAATGTAAAGAATTGCACACAAAAAATGTAGGACAGTGAAGCAGTCAGAATAAACAAAAACATGAAGTACTACAAGATATAAAATAAAAGGTATAGATGTTAAAATTTCATAAAATGCATACAAAAGAAAGATAAATGTTAACAAAATAAAAAATCTTTACAATATAATTAGGTCAATATTTTTATATAATCTTCATTCCATCAAAAAGGTGAAGATTTTCTCTGATGCACATGTAAGATAAGGGCCAAAAAATGTAAAGTCCTTAAAATACAAGATTGTTATATTTTTATATAAATACGACTCTTTAGAAAAGTCCTACATAAACACAACTCTTTAGAAAAGTCCTATATAACACAACTATTGAAAGTCCTATAGAAACAATATTTTAGAAAAGTCCTATAGAAACACAGCTGTTTAGAAAAGTCCTTTAGAAACAACTCTTTAGAAAAGTCCTATAAAACAACTATAAAAAAGTCCTTTAGAAACAACTTTTTAGAAAAGTCCTATAGAAACAGAACTCATCAGAAAAGACCTATAGAAACAACTCTTTAGAAAAGTCCTATAGAAACACAACTCTTTAGAAAATTCCTCAATTGGAAACATTATCACAGGCTGCATCCCCCAAACCCAGGTCTCAGTGTCTGCTATTTGGACACATGGAACATACATGTAGACAATAAAAGTGTCCGCTACTTGGACATTGGGAATATACATGTAGAAGAATAAAAACATTTTCTTTTACTACCTGAAATTATATGAATCATAAAAATAGTATGTATCTATGGGTAGGGTTTAACTGTATGACTGCTTAACAATGGCATTAATTAGAGATGTATAGGTACTGACAAATATATAGTCTTAGTTATTTAATATTATAACGACAGCATAAACTGAGGAAGTGTTATCAGACAATATTATGTTTTCCTACATTTTACTGTTATGGTTTTATTGTTTCAATGGAATATTCTAAAATTATAATTGATTAAAGGACAAAAATGTTCATGCACAATTAGCTGGTGTGAAAATTTGGCATAGATATTTTGGTCATGTTTTTATTTAAGTTAAGCATCCTTGCAACTACTGACATAGTTTCGAGTACTAGTGTGTGTGTGTGTGTGTGTGTGTGTGTGTGTGTGTGTGTGTGTGTGTGTGTGTGTGTGTGTGTTTTTACTGGAGTACCATATATACTCACTTACAAATGGAATCCAACCACAAATGACATCAACCTTGAACTGGCAGATCAAGGGTCTTATTTTGTTTGTTATACTGATTACTCCTAACTGCATAGACACCAACCTACTGCAGCATTATGAGATGGCAGATCTGGGTTTATGCAGTTTTCGGTTGGATCTGACTTATAAGTGAGTATATACGGTAAATTTCTGCCATGAAGCCCTTCATGTGTGTTAAAGTTACTCCTTTTATTTCATAGACTGAAACAGCTACAATACATTACCTGAATTGATATTATATGCAAAGTCATGCTTGCAACAAAAATGTTAAACTGATTATGATGTAAGGGATGCCTTGATTGTAGTGACTTTGTATGTAATAAATTGCCTACTCCAAGTTGGATTGATTCATTGATCCACTATTGACATGCCTGAGTTCACCTGCACTGAGTAACATTTCTGTTTTATGATTTAAAAAAAAGACAAAAACAAGCAAGGATTGGGTACTGTTGTCGCATTAGCTGTGTCCACAAAATACATGACTTCTTGACCTACTCCTGCCCAATTTTGATTTAACCCATGACACAGATGATGGGACTGTGATACTTGTGTGCTGAATGTGACTTAAAGCAGTTGAGTTTATGTTTTCTTGGATGTACAAAAAACATGGATGAACTATGACTAACTCCTTGAATGGGATGACTTTTTATTTTCACCATCGATGAGGTTAGTAGACCCCAAGTTTTCCCGTTTTGTCTGATTGAGTCTAAGCACATCAGAATCAGAGAGGCTTTTGTATGGCCAGATGCCTAGATATGTAAAACAAGGTGGGTTTGTTTTTATTGACTATTTCACCTGCACATGAACAGATAGGTGAAAACGTTACTTCATTTGTTTTTTTTTGTAGCTTTAGTGGTCAAGAGTCAATGGGATGGGCCTGTTGTTGATTATCCATCCATCCATCAACACAAATTTGTTTTTGCTACTTCTCATCAAATACTTGGAAGATTGTCATAAAACATTCATCCCAAGGTCTAGTTGGGTTCAAATGAAAATAGAATGGAAAGTCACTTCAGCATGTTGTCTTCACCAAAAGACTCCTTAATGTATCTAGTTTGTCTGAGATAGAAATTGTGCTGATGTGATATCCAATATGTCCTCCACAGAGGCCATGTTGAAAATATTATGGGCAATCCTCTAGATGAAAGCCATGTTGAAAATATTATGGGCAATCCTCTAGATGAAAAGTCATATTGGTGTTGGGTTTTCACCAGAAGATTTCTTGTGATGTCTAGTTGGTACTAGATAAAAACCTCTCTGGTTGCCTAGTGGTTCGAGCTTCTGCTTCGGATGCAGGAGGCCACAGGTTTGGTCCCCAGTTGAGTCATACCAAGACTTATAAAAATGTTTTGATCTCCAGTTACCAAGACTTATAAAAATGGTACTTACAGCTGCCTTGCTAGGTGCTCAGCATTATGATGTTAATGTTAGGACTGGTTGGTCTAGTGTCAGGATGATGTGACTGAGTGGGTCATGATGCTATGTGTCTGCAGCATGATGCCCCAGCAGCTAGACATCACTATAAACTGTCATACTGCAGACATCATAGTGATATGACTGAAAATTTTTTAAAGCTACATTAAAAATCCAAATCACACACACACACACACACACACACACACACACACACAATAAAAGTGGTGCTGATTTGACACCCAGTATGGCCACCATGGCTGCCATTTTTAAAATCTTTTTATTACTCCTCAACCTAAATGGAAGGTCATATTGACATGGGATTTTCACCAGAGGACTAATTATGATATTTAGTTGGGCATGAATAAAAATGGTGCTGATCTGACCAAGAATATGGCTGTCACAATGAACATGTTAAAAATCTTTCACTAATTCTCTTGAATGGATTGTCATATCAACATGGAGTAGTGACCAAAAACCTTTTAATGGCGCCTCTTTTGACGTAATGAAAATTGTGCCAATCTTGTATCCAATATGGCTGCCACAATGGCTAATTCGAAAATCTTGGAGCTGAAGAATATCAGGGATGATCTCTCTTGAATTTCTGGAAGTTCATTTTGGACAGTAGAGCATTAGTGCCCTTGAGGACTCTTGTTTTCTATTTTTTGCTTCTTGGACCAACAAATTTTGCCTCCAGGTCCCTTTTTTCCCCAAATATCAAGCTCACTTTATTCTTTGCAGAGGTTTATATGACCAAATACCATTTTGACTGGACAGCTTTTAGACCTAATGAGAGGAAATATGAAATCAGGACACAAACTCTGGTTCTAGAATAATCAAGTTTTTGCCTAAAAAGCAATCTGCTCTCAGTTTCTGCTTTTTTTGGCTGTATTCTTTTTGGCTGTATTTGGCTGTATTGTTTTTGACACAAGTAGAACATCTACATTATGGCATTATCGTAAGGCCACATCTTTTCTTTTTTTCTCTAATACCACTGATGTCACAGACTCTGGAAGAAGGATACTAATTTGAGATGCAAAAATGCAGCATTTGGGTTTCATGAATTCATAATAATTATTAGAATTTTAAGTTGACTTTTCAAAGTTAACATTAGCTTAAGAATGTTGTTTTATTGCATTTCACTAAAAATTGGAGACTTTTATAAATAATAGGCCAGTTAAAAAATATTTGCCAGAAAATTGTCTTGATTTATCCAAGTATACTTAGCAACAGATCTGGGGAGAAAGAACTGTATACATAACAACCAACGTTATTGGAAAGAACAATAAATGTTAATACTTGCCCATTTAGATATTGCCCTTTTTGCCTTAGACATCTACACTTTGCATTCCTCATATAAATATCCAGTCTTATATTTGTAATGTCTTTAAAATGTCAAAATATAATTGCTTTCTCATGTTAAAATATGATAATTTATTACATAAATACATCACATAGCTTTTGGAGTAATTAGGTATAATTGGCAAATAAATTTCAATGTATAGCTTTCTCAAAGCAATGAATATTTCTCTAATAAGATCAGCAACATTCAAATTTCCACTGACTGATGAGGATAATGATGACTAGTTTCTGTTCGGTTTCACTTAAATCATGGTTTGCTGTTATCAGTTTATTAAGATGCACATTGATGCTCAACATGTACAACAGGCACCAATTTTTAACGAGAAATTGAAAATAATTAACTCTGATTGGTCACTACTTTACAGTAAAACACAGTCAACTTGTAGAGACATATTCATCCAATAACTGCTGTAATACAATGCCATGACTACAATGCCTTGACTGGGACAATTTCAAATGGGTCTTTCATGTGGAATAACTGGAAATTGATAATTGTAAACGGACGTAAATTCACATGCTTTACAATGGATTAACAAGCATGGGCTTTTTCTGGGGTGGGATGTTCAAAGCTGGTGGCTTATGGGATATTGATTATGGATTATGGAGATTTGGTTTTGTGGGTCTATGCCATTTTTCAGCACATGATAGGCTATACACAGCAGCCAATATATTTGGTGGTGAAAGAACATGGGAGATCCCTGGAATAAATTCCAACCCGTGGGAAGTTACTGGCAAGCTTTCTTACATATTGTGTTGGCTGAGCTGAAACTCAGACCAACACAGACAGAGGTTGAGATGTGACTGAGCTGTAAAGACAAGTACCTTAGACCACTCAGCCACCAGAAGACCCTCGTATTGTAGAAAGTTGCCAAACTAGAGTTAAAAGTGAAAAGTTCCTGGTTTTTTCTGTGACACTGTCATGCTCAGTTCCATTAATTTCTGTTGTTTTCATCAAATGAAAATATAATGGTACAGCAGATCTACCATATATATTCGCTTATAAGTCGAGTCCAACTGCAAACCGCACAGACCCAGATCAGTGTCACATAATGCACCAGCAGATCTGGGTTTTTGTAGTTTTTTAGGAGTAATAAGTACAACAAGCAACATAGACCCTGATCTGCTGGCAGATTATGCAACAGAAGTTTAGGGTTTCTGTTTTTTGCTGTTGGGCTTGACTTATAAGGGTGTATATACATTACATGTACCATCGGACATGTGTAACAACTCATAACAAAGCATTTACTACAGTGGTCAATAATGACAACAAATGTCTTGTTATCTAGACAGCTTTATCAGTTTAATCATCTTCATTATTACACCAGGGAAATCTTTATTTCTTCCCAGCTAACCTGTAAAGTAGATCATGATGTAAATTGTGACAGCAAGATTTCCTTGAAAAATGATTCTTTGAAATGATTACTACCTGTTTAAATGATTACTACCTGTTCAGCATATGTATAGCATGAAAATGAAACTATACCATCATCTGTCAAGCTCTTTGGCTTGTATATCTTCCTTACATGTTTGAGATGTGTAGTGGTGTTTCTTGTGGTTTTTTAAAATGCATCATTTCTGGCATCCAATGGCCTTTATTGCATATATCTGGAAATGATATCATTGTAGAGAAAAAAGCTAACAGTTACAGGAAGAAGGAAACAAATATCAAAAGTGGTGGAATTTCACTGTCATTTAAAGTTAGATTTGCCAAAATTTGCCTTAATTATGGACTTAAATTTATTACAAGATTAAACTATTTATTGTATAACTTAGTTTTACACAAGTACATGGTTGTTTCAGTTGGACCTTGCATGCAAGTATATACAGTAAATGTACCCAATTTTTTCATGATTGTGATATTATTACAGGGAAATTAATGAAGAAATTGTATCATGAAACAGGTAAATTATAAAGAAAATTGTATCATGAACAGGTAAATTACAAAGAAAATGGGTGAATTAGAGAGGAAATTTGATCACCTGCAGGCTCATGGATGTAGACTAGACTCTTGGTCTCTCCTGCTGCCCTCTGATAAAGTGGCTTCTCTCTTAGCACTTTGTGGAGAGATATCTATCCATCAGTGTTGTCTCCACACAAATCTGCCAACACATGTAGAGGTTTTGTTCACTCCAGAGATTTGGATGACTGCAGCATGTTGGTGATGCTTGAAAATTTTAGAACTCTGGAAAATTTCCCAAGCAAATGGAATCCACATTCACAGTAATGGCAAGTTGTTACCAACAAACTTTCAACAGTTTGACTTTCAATGGTGCCTCTTTTGCCTGCATCAATCAAAGATGGTTCTTGGATACCCAGTCAACCCTTGCAATGGAGTCTGATGTTTCATCCATACACAAAAAAAGAAACTTAAGAAAAAATGAATACTAATATCTATCCTGTAATTATGTCTAATGTATACTTACTGTGTAGATACTTGTACTAATAATGTATACTTAATGTGTAGATACATGTACTAATGTATACTTACTGCATAGATACTTGTACTAATGTATACTTACTGTGTAGATACTTGCACTGATGTATATTTACTTTATAGATAAATGTACTTGTGCTAATATATACTTACCGTTGAGATAAATGTTATACTAATGTATACTTACTATATTGATAAATGTACTTGTTCTAATGTATACTTACCGTAGAGATAAATGTTCTTATACTAATGTATACTTACCGTATAGATAAATGTACTTGTACTAATGCATACTTACCGTAGAGATAAATGTACTTGTACTAATGTATACTTACTGTAGAGATAAATGTACTTGTAATAATGTGTACTTACTGTAGAGATAAATGTACTTGTACTGATGTATACTTACTTTAGAGATAAATGTACTTGTACTAATGTATACTTTACCCGTAGAGATAAATGTATTTGTACTGATGTATACTTACTGTATAGATAAATGTACTTGTACTAATGTATACTTACCATATAGATAAATGTACTTGTACTAATGTATACTTACTGTAGAGATAAGTGTACTTGTACTGACGTATACTGACTGTAGAGATAAATGTACTTTTACTAAAGTATATTTACTGTAGAGATAAATGTACTTGTGCTAATGTATACTTACAGTATAGATAATTGGATTCCATCTTTTTTCTTACCTTTGTCGTTTTTTTAATTTTTATGGATGAAACAACAAACTCGTGTCTTAAAATGAGCAAGGTCATCTTTTATTAATTATTGATAGATGATAGTCAGGTCTACGCTATATGGTGTGTATAATGCATGCAAATCTCAGAACTAAAATAAGATGAGATAATGGTCTGAGAAATGCAATTCACATGGTACAGTGGTATTCATGACAATTGGTTATATTGGGGCCCATGTTATCAGTTACAGAAGTATAAAGAGGGACCAATATGATGATGATGATGTATGTACACATATAGGTTGATGAATTTAGTTGCCCAAAATTTTTCAACATCGTTAGCTGGTATCTGACCTAGGCAAAAGGAAAGAAAAGCAAAAAAACAAAAACCAGTAATAATGTACGACACGGAAAGCACATACATCCAAATAAGTAAATATTTTGGACTCCATTGTGCACGAGTTATTGAGAGATGTGTGCGTCAAAATAAGCATTTGTTTTTGGACCCTGTTGTGTGCAAGTTATTGAGGGAGAGGTGTACATGAAAAATAACATGTTTTTGGACCCTGTTGTGTGCAAGTTATTGAGGGAGAGGTGTACATGAAAAATAACATGTTTTTGGACCCTGTTGTATGCAAGTTATTGAGGGAGAGGTGTACATGAAAAATAACACATGTTTTTGGACCCTGTTGTGTTCAAGTTATTGAGGGAGAGGTGTACATGAAAAATAACACATGTTTTTGACCCTGTTGTGTGCAAGTTATTGAGGGAGATGTGTACATGAAAAATAGCACATGTTTTTAGACCCTATTGTACACCATCACATAGTTTGGACTCGGTTTGTAAGCATTTATATTCGGTAAAGCTGTTATTTTGGAGTCTACCTTTTGATAAAGGTTGTGTACAGTAATAAGATAAATTCTGACTAAGTGTATCACAGTTTAAAAGGGTGATGATTGGAAGAAAACATGGAATATTTTTCCGTTAGTGGACAAGTTTTTGCAATCTTGCAAAGTTTGCTCAATGATGACAGGTGTTTACCAAGTAAAGATTGGTAATGTTTGTTCCTCTTTTAGAAGCTTGTAGTAATTCATCATGATTATATCCGTTGGTTGACAGATTGGAGAGCAAATTGTGAAAGTTCCTAAACAATTAAGAAGATTTAACAGGTAAAGTTTTCACTCTGTTGTATATACACCTTTACAGGTGTAAAGTAAAATGCACTCAGAGAACACATTGTATACAAGGACGCCACAAATATTACATGTATGATGAGAGTTATAAATTTTTATCGTAGAGGTAAGTTCAGGTATTTACAATCTGACAGGTGTAGCATTAAGTCCACCCAGAGAATACACAATACTACAACCATATATGGGAGGGGGATATGCTACATCTATCCAGGATTGCATACATAAGCTGAGAGTGAGACAGAGCTTTAGTTAAAAGATAACTTTGTATCCATTGCGAACAAAAGATGCATACGTAGCGTACACATTATGAAAAACAAAATACAAAACTACTCAGAGTACCATCTCATGACACATACATCTGTCCAGTTCAGAGCCTCTGGAACTTTTAATGCAAGTTTCTCCCACCATTTACTTAAGAAAACCACACAGTACAGATCCTGACTTTGCAGCTTCATTATGCGCTTGCTTAAAAACGAGTTCACTGTACAGTTTCAAAATAAACAGCATGCATCCTAATTTGTAGGTTTATTATGCATTGACATGTTGATGATTACACTGTTTACATGAAAATCAAAAATGAAGACCCCAGATTTGCAAGTTCATTATGCACTGACATATTAGGGACTGCACTGTTTCCTTGAAAATCACAAACAACACAGAAACTGATTTGCAGGTTCATCATTGGGACTAACTACACTGTTTCCTTGAAAATAAAAAAACACCCTGATTTGCCAGTTTATTATGCACCATTTGCATAGGAATAACTTGACATATGAGCAGATACAGTTAGTCAGTTCAGTGAAACTGTTTTATACCCCCCCCCCCAGTTCAGAGAGTATACTGGAGACATGTTATCTGTCTGTCTGTCTGTCTGTTAGTTCATTGTACTTTCTTTACTCAGTACATCCTAAGCACTTTGAGATATCTTCTTTAAACCTTATATGCTTTTTGATTCACTATTTATCATTGTGTCCTTTTGAAAATGGAATGTCTGATCAGTATTTTAAGAGTTATACCAATTTTATTACAGATTTTGTTGGGGCCCCGAGTGGCCAAGTGGTCTAAAGCGCTCACCGTTACGGATCACTGCCATCTCACCTCTGTCTGCATGGGTTCGAGTCTCGGGCTCGGCCAGTGTGGGTATGTGAGAAAGCTTGCCGGTAGCTTCTCGTGGGTCGGTGGTTCTTTCCGGGGTTTTCCCGGGTTCTTTCACCCCCATTAATACTGGCCACCATGTATAGCTTATCTTGTGCTGAAAAATGGCGTTAAACCCTATAACAACAACAACAACAGATTTTGTTCATCCATCCATCAATCCATCCATCCCACTCTTGTAACATAACAAGACCTTGTGTCCAAAATAAAGTTCTGTTTTGTCAGATTATAACATTTTGAGTTATCTCCTCATTTTTTGAAAATTGTATTTATACTTATATCTTGCAGGGGTAGGGGTTATTCCAAATACACTCGCTTACTGACAGATCTAGATTATTCTAGTCTTCTTTGTGCATATTTCTGTTTGATGAACATTGCTAACGTTTGCTATCAAGAAAATTAAAAATCTACCTGTTGCAAATTTTGCACCTGTTGCAAATTTTACACCTGTGTTTGTTGGAGTGAAATAAAAGTTTTTTTTTCACAGTAAAGTTAAATATATTTCAAATTTGCACCTGTGTTTGTTGTTATGTGTGAAATTAAAGTGGACTATTTTTTCTTTGACATAATATATAATACAACATAATAAACAATACTATACTTGCTGGTTTGTAAAGGCTTGTGTGCATTTTTTGTCATTCAAGCCACCAACTAATATGGAGAAGACTCCAGTGTGATCATTACATTTTCAGTTTGGACCTGTTAATATAAAACAATATTTAAGTCTCAGTGTACTATCATATTATAGAATTAAAAGCCCAATGATTTATACACAGGTAATTAAACTTGGCCATTTCATCAGTGAAATTTAACCTTTTCTTTGTAGTATCCATTAATAGCAGTACAGCAAGTGGTTGGGAAAGTCATGAATAATTCAATTGCTGTCAGCTTGTTAAGGGAAGACTTCAAAATCATTTTGAATACCATGGTAATACAAAATATGAATTACCATGAAGACTTCAAAATCATTTTGAATACCATGGTAATACAAAATATGAATTACCATGAAGACTTCAAAATCATTTTGAATACCATGGTAATACAAAATATGAATTACCATGAAGACTTCAAAATCATTTTGAATACCATGGTAATACAAAATATGAATTACCATGAAGACTTCAAAATCATTTTGAATACCATGGTAATACAAAATATGAATTACCATTTATATTAGTGTAACTTGGCTCAAACTCAACAACATTATCATTTAAGAATTCTAATAACTGCATCTTGTAACAACGATATTTTTAAAAAAATTATCATGTGACTGAATTAATTTTAAAAAAAAATCTTAAATATGTGTGCATGTTGGAAGGTTACAACAACTTTATGCAAAACATTCTAACATTTTTTAAAAATTTTCTTTATGACCTATCATTTTTATACTAAAGGGTTAGTTTTCAAGTTTTGCAACTTTTACGTTTATATTTATGAATATTACATAGAACTGGCACTGTATAGATAGGATTGTGCTGAAATGCCATTACCATTTAATTTTACTGGGGGGAGGGGCATGGGGTGTCCTGTTCCCTAATAGATTTTAAAAAATACTCTTGGTCTGATTTGTAAGGGAAAAAAATTCTTCTGTTCATCATATTTGTTGAGCAGAAAAATATCACAAAATTTTAAAATCCCAGAAAGAAAACCCAAGGCCCCCTTCAACCACAGGATTAAATGGTCGGTCCCTTATGGTCAAAATCTCGGTAGTTAAACCCGTGAATATATAGTTGTGCCTACAGTTAACATAAATAGTTATTGAGTAAACTGTACTGATCTACTATAAAAACACTAGTACATTTATTCAAAGTATTGCAGACCCATCATCCCATTAGCAGCGTGACCTATCCATGTACACAAATAAAACAGTAATATATGTTAAATAGGTGAGTGATGATTGTACACACACCTACGCTGTCAAGGCACATTACGAGTAGGAAACGTTTGCTTGAGGGCTTGCAAAAACACCGATGCGTTATGTCTCAGTAAGTACATGTACCAATTTACTCCAAATTCCATTTATCAGGCACATCGAACTGAAAATTAGGTGCTGCTTTTTATTAGAGGCTGATTTTACAGTAAGTGATGTGGTCGGCTTGTCAGTTACACACTGCTAAATACAGGTGACCTCATCAATTACCTGATTCAGTGAGTGTTTTTACTACGTTGCACACCTCACCTGGTAAAAGGTAGATGGCGTTTGATGGGGAGATCACAGCCTATGAATACAGCAACGTTTGTGGAAAATACTGAAGTTGACGCTTACATATAATTAAAAAGATTTACAGTATAAAATGTTTATTTGTGCATCAGGATTTTAACATAATGTACAAAATTGCGTGGATTTACAGGGAGACTTCAGGAGCATAGAGTGTAACTTGTGTTAGACTCGATAAGACGTCGCATTGGCTATGCGATTAAAGTCAGTTGAAAACGTGGTGTTTCCAAGCGTGTTTATCATGGGTAAGACAGGAAGTCGTTCACTGAAGCTAGTGTACAAGGAGTTTTACATGTGAAAAAAGATTTAGAAATAATGGTATGTATACCAGATCTAGTTTCTCGTACATTTTACTTGTTGACATGCACTGTGCACGTTTGTGTGTTTTGGGGAATATTTCAGTGTACTGAGAATGTGTGTCCTGTTTTGAAAACAATATTTTGTATACGTACGATCGAAATGGAACACTTTGTTTAGCTTAAACTGAAAAAAAGTCTGTTTTGGGCTTAAGGAGTCCCAACTTTAGGTCACATTTTAATTGAAAACCTTCTTTGTCAATGTCATGAATGCCTTAGAATTATTCTCAAAAATCAAATTTAGCCTAATACATTAGTTAAGATATGATTTTGTGCTTACTACATTTTGACATCTTAGACCAGGTTCTGATTTTACTAAATGATTATAATGCCAAAATTACTATGTTGTTTACAAAACTGTACATGACAGTTTATATTCATAGAAGTGTCTTAAGCAATTTTTTTGGGTAAAACTCGAGAGATGAGTGAAATTTATGCTGGTAAGGCAAACTCTTCCAACATAAGTATGATTTTTTTTATGCCATGTTTTCAGATTGAAGTTGTAGAAAGGAGTCTTTTATTTATGCATATCACTAAACATATATATAATCACTTGAATAAGTTATACACTTCTTAAATAATAAATGTTTTCTTAGTCCCTAAGTTCTAGGGGAGATAATTTTGGAAACATTTTTCATTACCTTTCACATATTTGAAAACTAGACATATCTAACTAAACCATTCAAATTTTGTACCTTATTTACTTGTTGTTAATTTGGGTCCAGTTGCAAACTGCTTCGAACAAGGATGTCCAACTTGTTTGCTATGGCGGCCCAGATTTGATATAAATGAACTTCACTTGGGCCATATGTATCATGGATAAGATAACTATACAAATCTGACACTAACACAAGACCTGGTCTGTGGGCCGGACAAATGAGTCGTGGGTTTTTATCCAGCCCACTGGCCCTATGTTTGACACCCTTGGCATAGACCCAGATCTGTCATCATGAGACATGCTGACACATTTGGGTCTATGCAATTTGTTAGGAGTAATGAGAAGATCAAACAGCATGGACCCTGATCTATCTGCATATTGTGTGACAGCATATAAGGGTCTGTATTTTATGTAGGTGGACAAAGACCTATAAATGAGTATATACAGTACTCTAGAAAAAATCTTGTTTGCAGATTCCATAACAAATGAAGAACGCTTAGTTTTGGAACATCTTATTGGGCTGATGGTGATTCTTCACTGTATGTACTTGCTTATTAAGTCAAGCCACACCGCAAACAACATAGATCCTGATCTGCCATAGCATGATGCACCTGCATATCATGGTTTATGCTGCTTGTTCTACTGATTACTCCTAACAAACTGCACAGGCCTAGATCTGAAGGCAGATCTGGGTCTCTGCAGTTTGCAGTTGGACTAGTCATAAAACCAAGCGTATACGGTATATGTGCCAGTAATAATCTTCTTGCTGTCAGTTGTAATTCTAATTGATGAAGACATGGGAAACTCCATATTACAGATGAAAGAAATATTCAACATTGGATTAAATTTTTAACACATTTAACCAGTAGGGTGTTCATTTTTACCACATATAATGGTCCCGATCAAACCAGATGTCATGTTTGGCTATGAACATCATTTAGAGGCATATTGTAATTTTCAACAACTCGACACAACTCATGCGATGAATATTCAGTGGCCACTACTGTTTTATATTTTAAGTGACTGAAAACTTTTGATCTCACTCAATCTGAATTTTCATATATGCCTATAAATAAACAGAACCATTATACTTTGTCTTGCTATCGGCAGCTTTATATGTCGAGTGGACATCTATATAATATAGTGTCGTCAGTTCAGTCCTTCATGCTGGCATTTAAGTTGATTTAAGCCGTTTTCCAAACTGATGAGTAAGGTATCTGCAGTTCACATATTGTTAATTATTTGTCTCATTTGGGCAATAACTCCTCAATTTTTATTATTTCACATTGAAACAAACCATATTGCCTCAAGAGTATAATGATATCATATGCGCGTGTACCATAAATTACCCCAAGGCTTCATTTCACATGACAAATGATGAAATTTGTAGCCATAGCTGTCTTTCTTTCTTGAATATCCTGCTAGAATTGTTACCATGATGTAATATTGTATAATCCATTTGGCACACTCAGTTACCATATATATCCACATCAAAGAATTATCTAATAATTGTAGTTCATTATAGTGTGGTTGAAGTATGTACTCCATCACTATAACTCTGTTCATGGAAGCCATTAATCAGAGTTTCCTCTGACTCTTCCCACCCTATTTTAGATATTTTAACATTTATGTTGGGGTGTGGGTCAAAATAGTTAAAATGGAGTGGGAAGGGTTAGAGGACAATTGAACTAGGAAGCCATAAAAGAAGGTTACCTTGAAAGTAAGACCACCTTATATTGAGATATTTATTTTATACATTGCTGTTAAATAATTTGGGATCCCTGTGTTATAAAAAGGAACTACATTATACTCAGGTACCATATAGTGAAGGAGTACTACATTGTACTAAGGTGCCATATAGTGAAGGAGTACTACATTGTACTCAGATACCATGTAGTGAAGGAGTACTTACTCTGGTGTCATAGAGAAAGAGCACTACATTATACTCATGTACCATATAGTGAATGAGTTCTTCATTATACTCAGGTACAATCTAGTGAAGGAGTACTGCATTATGCTCAGGTGCCATATAGTGAATAAGTACTACAATGTACTCAGGTACCATATAGTGAAGGAGTACTACATTGTACTCAGGTGTCATATAGAGAAAGAGTATTATACTCATGTACCATATAGTGAATGAGTTCTTCATTATACTCAGGTACAATCTAGTGAAGGAGTACTGCATTATGCTCAGGTGTCATGTAGTGAAGGAGTATTACATGTACTCAGGTGTCATATAGTGAAGGAGGACTATTATACTCCTTCACTATATGACACCTGAATACAGTGTAGTACTCCTTCACTATATGACACCTGAGTATAATGCAGTACTCCTTCACTAGATTGTACCTGAGTATAATGAAGAACTCATTCACTATATGGTACATGAGTATAATACTCTTTCTCTATATGACACCTGAGTACAATGTAGTACTCCTTCACTATATGGTACCTGAGTACATTGTAGTACTTATTCACTATATGGCACCTTAGTACTACATCATACTCAGGTACCATATAGCAAAAGAGTACACTCAGGTGCCACATAGTGAAGGAGTACTGCATTGTTCTCAGGTGCCATATAGTGAAGGAGCACTATATTGTACTCGGGTGCCCTATAGTGAAGGACTCAGGTGCCATATAGGGAAGGAGTACTACATTGTGCTCTGGTGCCATATAGTGGCATACTACATTGTACTCTGGTGCCATATAGTAAAGGAGTACTACATTGTACTCAGTTACCATATAGTGAAGGAGCATTTTATTGTACTTGGGTACCATATGGTGAAGGAGTACTACATTATACTCAGCTACCATATAGTGAAGGAGTACTACATTGTGCTCATGTGCCATATTGTGAAGGAGTACATTGTACTCGGATACCATATAGTGAAGAAGTAATACAGTATACACAGGTGCCATATAGTGAAGGAGTACTTAATAAGAAAGAGTTAAAATATAAAATAAACATCAACCCTTATGAGTAAGTTATAGTAAGCTATGCAAATCTGTATTTTAACAAAATTTAAAATGAGAAAATGAATAAAAAATCTCTCAAGTTATCCCATATTTCATACATGGAACATGATTTCTTTTACATGGCCTTAGCATATAAGATTTGGAAAAGAAACTCTTAGATATGTTAAGTTGTTGTTGTTGTAGGGTTTAACGCCATTTTTCAGCACAAAATAGGCTATACATGGCAGCCAGTATAAATGGTGGAGGAAGAACCCGGGAAAAGCCCGGAAAGAACCACCAACCCACGAGAAGCTACTGGCAAGCTTTCTCACATAGCCATATTGGCCGAACCTGAGACTCGAACCCACACAGACAGAAGTGAGATGGCAGTGATCCGTAATGGTGAGCAAGATATGTTAAGAGTTTGAAATGTGGAAAACTGCAATGATCATACCAGTTTAAAATCTACCAAGATCTGTATTGAACATATGACAATATAGTTACCACTATACTTGTATATTAAGTTGGATCAAACTGCATAGTCCCAGATCTGCTGTCACATTAAACGCTGTCAGATCTGAGTCTCTGAATCTTTGTAGGGATAATCAGTAGAACAAACAACATAGACCCTGATCTGTTAGCACATTATGCACTGGCAGATCAGGGTCCATGTTGTTTGCAGTTTGAAGTGCCTTATAAGTGAATACATACAGTACTTCTCAAAGATTAGACGATATTTAAAAAAGATAGGCATCTGAGAAAAGAGGTTACCACATATTCTCTCCTATAAGAGGAGTCCAGCTGCAAACTGCACAGATCCGAATCTACCATCACATAATGGCCAGCAGATCTGGGTCTGTGCAGTTTGCTAGGAGTAATATGCAGAACAAACAACGTAGGCCCAGGTTTGCAGACCCATTATGCTATGGCAGACTAGGATCTTGTTGTTAGCAGTTTGACTCGACTTATAAACAAGTATGCACAATACCTATTAGGAAATAAAATGATAGATCTTTAGTCCTCCATGCCTGTGTATAATAAAAAATTCAAAAGTATGAAAAAATTTATGCTTTTTATAATTACAGTGTATGAAATGAATGATGAATAAACACAGCAGACCGAGATGTAATTGGAATTTTCTTACAAGTTTATGTTAATTCTTATACAGCTGGGACTTTTATGTAGTAAATATAGCACCCAACAATATATTGTGATTATCATAGCTAATGATTAAAACTTATTACACAGAAAGATTAAAAATGAAATCTGTCTCATAACTGACAAGTTTTTGTTGGGGGTAGGGCTTGACATTAATTATTAGTAGCTGACATGCAAATTAGGATGTGAAGTACAAATGTGTAATATTTGAATGTTCACAAGCAAGGACGTACGTCATAATGCAGTTTCTCATTTTGACAGTGACCACTAAAGTGGCAGAATGGGAAATAAATCATCTTCACATAAAGACCCCACATTGCCTGGGGAAACCCGAGGGAGGAGTCGGTCTTTCACGGGGTTGACATCAAAATTTCGACGGGCTAATAAGAGTCCACCCAGAGAACGAAGTTCATCCTTCACAGATGCACGGCCTAAAAAGGGAAGCTTTAAGTCGAATCAGAGTCAGAATGGGGCCATAAAATCAGGTCAGAATGGACATGTAGCTTGTCGGGGACAAGATGTAGTGTTGGCAATGGCAGGTAAGAGTGCTGCAACAAATATAAAACAGGAGTCAACACTACCAGTTGATAATTCCAAGCATGAGATCATATCATCCAATCTGTCACAGTCGGCACCAGGGGGACGTCCATTTCACTACCGAACAGGACTAACCAGTGAAGAACCAACAAACACACCATCAAGGTCAGGTGGTCAAAGTTCAAGGTCAAATGTTACAGTTTTGTCAAATCTTACACCAGAGAAGACCAATGGTAGGACTAGTACACCACAGAAGAATTCAGACAGAAAGGAACCACAACTAGAAACATATATAGGGTCTCCGAGGTTGTCGGTATCTCATGTGCGACAAGTTTCTCGTGAACTATTCGCAGATCATATTGAAGATTTGTCTCGGAGAAGAGGACGTGCAGTCATGAACAGAGATTTATCCTTATCACAAGCAAGTCTTGGATTGTTATCAAATAAGTCTAAATCCATGCACAGTTTGAACTCGAATGACTACGATTATGAGGAAAGATGTCATGTCGGTGAATTGATGTCAGTGGAAGATAGAATTAAAATGGGAGAATTGTGCAAAAATATCACAAGTCACTTCGCAAGTGATATGCAAGATGGTGATTTGGAGCCCTTTATGAGGCCCCGCACATCATCAGCCCCTTCTTTAGAACTTGCCAATTATGAGAGGAAGATTGTTGCTATGGGAACCACAAGTGCTCAGTTGCGCCAGAAATATGCTATTAATAGTTCTAGTCCTAAACGTCAGAATGCTTCTCAAAATAACATACAGTCGGGTGTGATTCAAGCTCGAAAAATGTTAGTAGCACGAGCTCTTAAAGATGAAGATGCTAAGGAAAATTCCAGTCTTGTATCTCCAAATGTTTCAGATGAGAGATCAAATTCACCAACAAGTAGGTCTATATCACCAGAGGCATCATCAGTTGGGAACTTGCGATCAAAGTCTCCCGGGATGTATAAACTTGGAAGATCTATTTCACCTGTGTCAAACAGGAGTGTAAGCCCGTTGTCACAGGGGTATGGCAAAGGGTCACCTGGGAAAGGGGCCCAACTAACTAGGGAATTGTTGACACATAGCCCCTTGCAGTACATCAATGAGGAACAAATGTTAGCAACAAATATGACAAAGTCTATGAGAAAATTCATGATGTCAGGTGGAAGCCCACATTCAAAATTTGGGGTGGTTTTATCGGATTATGAAAACATATCAAATTTTGATAAAAAGTCCATTCGCAATGTGGAAAAAACCATGCGTGAGAGAAGCAGCAGTTTCTCGTTAATGTCAACGGCAAGATCATCTTTAAAAAATTCCCATTCTTCAGATGTTCCCACTGTGTCAAAATCAAATGACAGCACTCCATTCTCAACTGGTGGAGATTCTGGATTTCGTTCAAGGAGCCAGAGCTGGTCTTCACTTTCGCGTAAATCTACAT
Source organism: Megalonaias nervosa (assembly GCA_016617855.1). Classification (NCBI taxonomy): domain Eukaryota; kingdom Metazoa; phylum Mollusca; class Bivalvia; order Unionida; family Unionidae; genus Megalonaias; species Megalonaias nervosa. The sequence goes on along the minus strand of JAECUM010039023.1, from coordinate 24,603 downwards.
GCAGTTCGATTGGACAGCTTGCAAATATTCCCAATATATTAAATCCAGCAAGTAGGTTATGGAGTTATAGTGTGACCTCGCTGTCAGAAATGCCAGTGGATATGCCACATTGTGAGAGATACGTTCAAAGTGAGGAGACAGAACGTGTGGATGATTCCCGTACATTTTCAAGTGGTAGGTGATTACTTTCTATGCATGTTAGTATGTGTATAGTTTTTTTTTTTTACCTTGAGCTAATTTCAGAATTAAGTAACATCATTACTAAAATAAGATTCCATATTTTTTTCTGTTTCTGACATACAGCTAGCAGTAAACTGCAAAAACCCAGATCTGCCTTGGATAACATATCAATAGATCTAGGTCTGGGCAGTTTATTCAACTTTATGATCACAAACAAAAAACATTGACCCTGAACTGCAGGTGAAATGGGTCAAAGCGGATCGGGGTTAACACTGGTCATAGCTGGTGGATGTTAGACATGCAGTATGTGCAATTTTTGGTTCATTACCAAGCCAAATCTTTTTGAGCAGGTACTTATGGGGAAGTCAAGTCACATTGTACAAGATTATGAGACAGCTTAATAAAGTTCAGGGAAGACAAGTCACATTTTATGACATGATGAGAGAGCTTAGTACAGGTCAGGGAAGACAAGTCACATTTTATGACATAATGAGACTGCTTATAATATAGTTCAGGGGGTGTGTGTGTGTGTGATCTGGATTTTTAACATAGCTTTAACAATTTTTCAGTCATATCGCTATGATGTCTGCTGTGTGGCAGTTTATAGTGATATCTAACACTGGGGCATCATGCCGCAGATATTTAGCATGATGTCCCACCCAGTCACGTTATTCTGACACCAGACTGACCAGTCCTAACACTGACTTCTTAATGCTGAGTGCCAAGCGAGGCAGCTGTTAGTACCATTTTTATAAGTCTTTGGTATGACTCAGCTGGGGATCTAACCCATGACCTCCCACATCCATAGGTGTCAACCTCTCGAGATGAAAACCTCTATGCCAGACCAATAAAAACCTTACAAATACCAACAAAACCTTACATGAAAAAATGTATTCATACATTATATAAGATCAACAGTTTTAAAACAACAAATGCAATACACAAAGTACTTTTACACATATTTACATAATTGTTTACATTTCTGAAACTTTATTTCATTCTTTTTACTTGTGTGTTGTATTATATGCAACACATGCACCTTTCGCACTTTTCACAATGTATTCTGGGGTTTTAAAGTCTCTGAAGCAGATGTCATTGTTTATTTTACATTGTAAAAACAATGCTACTATGTCTGAATTCAGACTTCCTACATTCTGTATGTATTTTCTTCGTCATCGAAAAAGATCTCTCACAGTCTGCAGTGTTCGTTCAGATCATATATGCCCGATGCCACCACTTTCATGTCTTTACTGCATATTTTACAAAAAGCATGGGAAGATTCTAACTTGGATACATCTACACTGCCAGGGAAGACTTTAATCCAATCAGCCTGAAACCTGCCACGACCTCGGTTTTGTCTTCAAGCTTGCATTTCTTCGAGTTAGGCTCAGCCCATTGATGGATGGAATATTTCAACTAGATGAAAGAAATAAAAAAAATAATTAAAAAGTTTAGATTTGATATGTGATAGAGGAAGATCTCCCGATTACACATGTGTTACGAATTTATATTTTTTCCCATAAACACCCAAGATATTACGCCAAGAGCTATCCAAAAATTGAAATCTAAAAATTAAAAAAAATCAACAAAGTAGCAGTCCAGAAGTTTGTACCTCGAAAGCTGTTGATCGTTTCTATTAATTGCATATCTGGTGTTTGAAAAGTTATGAATTTGCAATATGGTGTGCCGATTTTGGTCAAAACGGGATATAAATTGGCACAGTTACATATTTTCAAGCCATGAGAATGATGTCACTCAGTATCGCTACTACTTCCGTCATGCTAGCAATGCATCTTCCTGTTTGCATGACATAAATTTAATTAAAAAATATGACAAAACAATAAAATCCCGGTTCTAAATTCAGCAGACTATTTATTTTTAATTAGTATATTGTTCAAATTTTTAATAAATCGACTTTATCTCCACACAGAAAAGTCGGACGAATTACGCTTACACCACCATGACTGCCACACTATGTAAAGTATGAAAATTGATGTCAACTGTATGCATTTGATAGTAATAAGTATAAATAGTAATAATGTATAAAATAAGAAAACATACTTACTACACAGGTAGTTGGTCAATATTAAAAAAATATATTTATTATTTATGAAAAAGCCGTACAAAACGGTTGTACACTGACCAAAATGGAAAAAACCTTAAAAATTACGGGTAAACCATACTAGATGACACCTATGTGCATCCGCTAGGCCTCTGGAGCGGTCATATAGTTCAGGGAAGACAAGTCATATTTTATAACATGATGAGACGGCCTAATACATTTCAGGGAAGACAAGTCACATCACCATGAAGTGATTGCTTAATACAGTTCTGGGGAGAACAAGTCACATTGTATGACATGATGTAATGTTAAATACAGTTACAAGGAAGGCAAGTCACATTGTATGACATGATGTAATTGTTAAAGACAATTCTGGGAAAGGCAAGTCACATTATATGACATGAAGTGACTGCCTGATATTTCATATTTCCATAGAAAGAAAGAGAAAAAAATATTTTCTGACAATTAAAGGACACCATTAACCATTGTCAGGTATAGAATAAACCAGTACAGTGGTAGTGGCCAAGTTTTATCCTGTTATACTTTGATCAAATTCCTTGGGTCTTTAGTAAGTGAATGCATGTAAACAGCAACACAGGTAGGTTATTTAGTGCTGAAGTTACTTTCCCAGGAACACACCATGGTTGGCAGTCTGGGCTGAACCGATGGTAGGATTCGAACCCATGCCCTTTTTTGATCATGAGTTTGGCATGCTAACCCCTGAGCCACTTAGCTCTATGTTCAACAAAAAGGTGATGCATGTAGTTATTATAGTATTACATGTTTTTAATTTTCAGTCTAGGAGAGATTTTATTTTCCTGTAGTATAGCTATGCAAGGCAACTTTTCTGTTCTGTACCATATGAGACAACTTGTCTGTTTTATACTGTGTAAGACAGCTTGTCAGTTTTATACTGTGTAAGACAACTTGTCAGTTTTATACTGTATAAGACAACTTGTCTGTTTATACTGTGTAAGGCAACTAATCTGTTTTGTACTATTTAAGGCAACTTGTCTCTTTTGTACTGTGTAAATCAACTACACCACTCCCTCAATAACTCGCGCCCTGATAACTCGCGAACCCGCTTATAACACGGGGTCAGGCTTGGATCCCAATTTTTAAACGAGAAAATACCAAAAAATTTATCCCTATTGGTTGAACTTGAAGAAAATCGCAATCGAAATTGGTAACGGAAACTTGATATATCACTCGTTTTATCTTCGAAAACGGTAGATAGGACCTGGAAATTTAATCAATATTATGAAATAACGACTTTTAATAAGAAGTCATATAATTTGTTACATTTTCTTTTCAAACAACATTCTTAGTAAACTGCAATTAACAATATTCAAGGACATTTCGATCAATGAAAACATCACTTATGCCAAGTGGAGGCAGCACTTTAATAAATAAATACGAATTAAATAATTTTTTTTTATCAATTGAAATTTGTGTTCTAGTTCTATCTTTTAGTTCCTTTTAAGTGTAATCATCATAAATGCAATGTGTCCTCTTGTAATTAAATGTAAAATGTGTCAATCAACGGTAACAGCTATGTCCGCGAGCGTTTCGCTGAGAACCTAGTTAAGTGCCCACCGTGTTTTGATATCAGACTAGCGGAAGCATCTGTTGTATTGTTGCACTAAATAAAAAGAGGGCCTCCTTTTCTGTTATCACAGTAATTACGTCTTCTGAATCAAATAAAGCAGGTGGAATTGAAAAAAAGTCAAAAGGCATACAAATCCTACAAGCTTAAGAACCAGCGGCACCGGTCGTATGTTGGGTAACTCATTTCATTTGATCAGTCGAACACTGTGATACATTTTATTGTGTACATATCTGATTAAACTACCATAAAAATTACCCACTCAGTCATAAATGTAATTAAAGATAGCAAGGCAACCAAGCAAAATGAGTACTTTGTAAAATAATGAGCTTTGTTTCACAGATATGGACAGTTGTGGGAAAAACGAGTTTCAGAGAATTCTTGAATTCGCATGTAGAGATATCCTCAAGCATGATAGGAAGTTTCACTATTACTTTTGCAATGAAATCACAGCATGAATATTTTACTAATTGAAAAAATACACAAATTGAGTTTCGACGTAGACGATTGTCTGACGAAATAAATGTTACCTGTTTTTGATAAAAAGGAATCTTGTTTGGTAGTGTATCAACAGTTAGTCTGGTTCCCTGCCTTGTAGACTCCAAGTTTCATGAAATACTATTATGCAACATTCCGGGAACCAGACTAATCAACAAAACAAAAAGCCGTGACGTAATACACGAATGTTTTCCCATACCGTGTTTGGTTGTTGAAACCAGTTGCAATCATGTTATCGATCTTTCAGATGTTAGACATTTTGAAAATAAATGTGATATATAGATAATAACGAACAATTTCATCAGAAAAAGCACCTTATTGACGATTTTTCTCGACTCAGTTATAAAACGAGGATTCAGTCATTAAACAGCCCAGTGTCCCCCCCCACCCCGCAGTTTTCTTGATGTATGGCGGGGTTTTTGGAGGTCTGTGTTTTTGGGCCCCCAATATGCACGAGTTATCGAGTGAGAGGTGTAATTCCTTTTGTACTTTTTATGGCAACTTGTCTTTTATGTACCGTGTAACCCAGCTTGTCTCTTTTGTATTGTATGAGCCAACTTGTCTCTTTTACTCTGTACAAGGCAATTTCATGGCACAGTTTCTCCCATATCAGAACATGACGCAGTCATTTTTATTGAAGTTAAATTTACATAGTACAACATCAAGGTGTTTCTCAACAGTACACTCTTATTACACCAACATGAACATACACAAAGCTGCATATATGGATCTGAGATGCATCTGCTCCATTCGTGATTTTCTTTTGGTTGATGCCATTAAAATGCATGTATGCTCCATTGCACGTCAAAACTGGACTATTGTAATTCACTTATGTCTGGTTCGTCTCGGCATCTACTGCAGAAACTTCACAAAGTTCAAAACATGGCAGCTCAGATCATTCTTAGAGTACAAAGAGTTGTGGATACCTGTTCCATCCGGAATCAAACACAAAAACTGTTAATCATGCTACAGTTCATTGACTGGTTGCAGTCTAATACACCTATCTGACCTCACCCATGTGTACACTCCACATAGAAACTTACTTTCCTCTTCAAGTAACACTAGCATTCTTATTGCTCCCACTGTTAAAACAAAGTCACATGGACAACATTCGTTTGCGTCCCAGGGCCCACCTAAGTGAAACGAATTGCCCATTCATCTTAGACCATGGATGCAGTGACCTCATTCCAGAGTGCTCTTAATACTCATCATTTCGACAACAAAAACAGATATAAAGACTTAATAATGTTTGCTTCTTTAATTATTGTCATCATGTTTTTGTTTTGTTGTTGTTGTTGTTGTTGTTGTTATAGGGTTTAACGCCATTTTTCAGCACTAGATAGGCTATACATGGCGGCCAGTATTAATGGTGGAGGAAGAACCCTGGAAAACCCCGGGAAGTACCACCGACCCACGAGAAGCTACTGGCAGGCTTTCTCACGTACCCACGTTAGCCGAGCCTGGACTCGAACTCACGCAGACAGAGGTGAGATGGCAGTGATCCGTAACGATCAGCGCTTTAGACCACTCGGCCACTCGGGGCCCCGTTTTTGTTTTGTAATTTCATGGTGTTTGTTTTATTTATCTTGTCTTTGTGTATGTTTTTATGTGTTATCCAACATTGTAGAATTGTTTGGAGCCTCTAAGGCCAATAGAAAGTGTGTTTCCTATTGTACTGGTTTAAAATTAGGATAGGTAGGTTGGGATTTTCTTTTTAAACATTATATATATTATAATGATTAGTACATGTATATATAATGTACATAACACTTTTAGTACTGGGATAAACTGGCTCAGATGCACAAATCAATTTCAGGATTTTGTTTTTTTTTAAACCCTGGGGAAAAAGTGCTAGGGTTGGCAACGAAAAACAGGGATGACTGGCTGACTGGCAGCATATTTTTAGGGGGCCTAAAGTTTAGAGGCTGTACTAAGTACACATTATTACTATTCAACTGAGTAATAACCTCAGATGCAGCTGCAGGAATACACGTGTTTCCTGGTTTAGGGATTCAGCTTTGGTGGAGTACATCACTTGCTGCAACAGAAAAGGCAGTCATTGTTCCAGTTGTGACTTTGTCCTCTTCCAGTGCCATACTGTGCCATATAAACAGGATCAGTTTTCAATGTCAGAAAATTGAATCCAATGTTTCTTTTTTGACATGAGAGAAAAGGCAGACAATTTCTAATTGGGGTTGTCCCTTCTGTAATTGTGGTATAAAATAAAGGATGCCAGATACAGTTAACATTTTCAAGATTGTTCGAAATGGCAAGTCATGGCAAAATCAGCATTAATTATTGAAAGCGTCTATGTATATGCTTATGTTTTAAAATAAAGTCAAATTGCTATGCAGCTATATAAGTACATGAGCAAATGAAAGGCCTAAAAATTACCAGTAACCAACATTTTCATGCTTTCCTATAACCAAACACCCCTGCTTGAAAAGTAAAATCAGTGACATGATAGAGAATTTTCCACTTCCCCACCACCTCACTGCCTGCCTCCATTAGAATCTTGCATGTACACATTATGGCTAATACCTCCCAAGTTGAATCATCTTAGCTGTCAAATAAAGGGTGGGCTGCATGTTCAGGGTTCATAGAAGCAGCAATAATTTTTGACCATTGATAAAGGGGACAGACCACTGTTCATGCCATTACAGAATATGAGTTATACCTGTGTATTAGATTAAATGTCACTCGACATCAAAGATCGGTTGAGCAAGCTAGAGTTGTTTTGTGAATGGCCCTTAAGAATAACAAAGTATAATAAAAGGATGAAATGTGATCATAGGGTTTACCATACTTTGGTTGCTGTTTGCATATCTTACATACTTTTCCAGTGTGGTCAATTTTCACTCATCACGAAGCCATCTTATATCTGTGTGACTATGTAATGGGCATTGGTTGTTTACATGGGAATCGAGCCACATCCTTAATTTGGAATCTGGTTAAATCCTTAATTTCAAAGTTTTGGATAGAAGTGTAATTTTTCTAAGTTTATCTTGCATGACCCTAGATTGTAGTGTAAGCCATGATAATGCACAGTGGATTAATTCATTATATAAAGAAATCTTTATTTTAGATGCAATGAGACATGTTGCAGAAATAAACACTGAGCTTGATTAAATCATGATTGATTTGATTGGTGCTTGATGTTACATGATTGATTTGATTGGTGTTTGATGTTACATGAGAGCATGAAAGAGTATCTCATGGAGAGGTGAGGGAAATAAAGTCTCTTGCCCAGAGACACAAAGACAGATGACAGGGCCTAATCTGGGTGGGATTTAAACCTGCATCACACTGATTGTGAGTCAAGCTTGCAAACCAGTGCTGAATAATAATTACATGTCATATTTTCGCAAGACATTTTGAAACACTGATGACACACACGTGTACTAGGATTTTCAGTTATTATTTATTGTAGGTCATTACATTATTTCTCTGTAAGTGTACAGTCTGGAAACTTGGTAGTATGAATCATCTTGGAGAGTACAGCTCCATCACTGAAAGAAGGTCACAGTGACCTAGGTTTGTCACCACCACCTATCCTTTTATCATAATTTTCATGTTCCTGTGACTTCATTGGCACTATGCATATAGGTCAGACATCTAGTTCCTATGGAATTATTGTTATATATGGTGGTATGTTATCACTTCTTTGGCTTGCATGACTTTATTGTTAAACAAAACATCAAATATGAAATTTTGGCATTATGTATGACTTGTGGTTTGAAATAACATATCAGAATTATATATTGTTAAATTTCCTTAAACTGATCTGCTTTTGCCAGTTTGTGAAAGCAGCTTGTTGAAAGAAGGTGGAAATATCTTAAAATAGGAACCAAAGTATGTGACTGGTCTACAGAAGCCATGTGACCTGGGGCTGGTTTAGGGAAGTTTCATGGTATAATATCAGAATGAAAATATGCAATGATTGGACTTTTTGTTCAGGTGAATATAAAGTTATATCAATCAGTAAACATTGTTTTGACCCACATAGTGGTTCAATAAACTTGATATTAACCTTAACAGAGGTGTTTTATTGTTTTATTACCCTTTTTATTGGAGATACCCATTCACCAGTATATACCATATTTTATCAAAGGATATCTTTCTTTAATGATAAGGCCATCCTCCACTGTTTGTCAGTATTTATTAGGTCAGTCCTCAGGTCTGTCTTGGATGAAATACCATATATACTCAACTATAAGTCGAGTCAAACTGCAAACAACAAAGATTCTGACCAGTGTCTGTTTTTGTTTGTTCTGATTTGCTGTAGCATAATGCACCAGCAGATCAGGGCCTATGATGCTTTTTCTATTTATTACTCCTAACAAACTGTACAGACCCAGATCTGACAGCACATTCAATGGCAGCACTGGGCCAGTGCATTTTGCAGACTGGGCCAGTGTATTTTGCAGTTGGACTAGTTTTATAAGTGAGTTTATATTGTACTGCACATGATTTAATAAACAAAATCAAAATTAAACTTGCTTCAAAATACATGTAGTGACCAGCCTGTTTCTGTTGCATGGTGTCATAAACAAAAAAGCCACAGTGTCCTATAGAATTCTGTGACATAATTATTACAAATCATGTGACATGTAATAAAAGAAATAATTGAAAAGTAAACTCCAGCATTACAGGCCTTGTGATGTGCGTTTATATTGTTTTCAATCCAAGTTCTCGTTTTCATGATATAACCAGTCCTGACATTTTTTTATTAATGAGGTGGACATGAATACTGGCTTGATACAGTGTTGTACTTTGGCCAAACAAGATAACTCTAGCTTTGTTAATCCTGATGAGATAATCTAACACTGTGCTCAGTATCCACTTTATGACTTGTATTGAAGTCCTATAACAAAGATATTTGAATTTTAATGTCATTGCTTTTAATCTTAATAGGTTTAATTAATATATTGGCAGCAGGTTTAATTAATAATTTGGCAAAAAAGATGGGCATTTGGCCACTTTCACTGGACTTTAGCAAAGACAGGCATTTGGCTACTTTCACTGGACTTCAGCATCATAGTCTGGCTTAGAAATATGAACAGAAGGATTTTAATGTTTGACCTACATAATTACATTTACCATATTTAGACTTACCATGCCAGTTTTGGATTTTGTGGGCTTTAACACCATTTTTCATAACATGATAGGCAGCCAATATATTTGGTGGAGAAAGACCCTGGAAAGAACTGCTGACTGATGGGATGCTACTGGCAAGCTTTTTTGCATTTCCACTTTGGTCACACAGATACTCACATGGACAGAGATGAGATCTGTGTGTGATCTGTAAAGGTGCATATCCTTGTCTACAGAGCCACACATGTCTGCTATGATGGGAGTATCAATACTGAAATGAATTTAGGTAGTTAAAACGAAGTCACTTGCATTAAATGATCATCTAAAATGGAATTTGAATTTCAGCAACCAATAGATCCCTCCCATCCCATTATATCCCTAAGGTTTGCCAGTTCAGTTATCCACATTTTACTCGCAATATCATATAGTCCTGTTTTCTTTATAAAGTTTTGATCATCATTTTAAGGATTTTGCCTTGTAACCTTTCAATTTTGTTTGATATATCAGAGGTTTTTAACATCCTTAAGTTTGAAATTGTTGTCTTCTTAAGTACTTCATCTTTGTTTGGAAGACTATAGAGTTTATATATTATATGTACAATATAGCCAGTGTTGTGCTAAGGTACTGTATCATATAATTCTGTATTTTCTTGTGAAGTGGGGCAAACAAACATAACTCCATATTAGAGCTCTACATAAACAAATTATTTGCCTTTTTATGCAAAAAGTCAACTAACATAAATAAATGTTTAAATGTGTTCCAATTATGCAAACAGATGGAATTTTAAAATTAAGAGTTGTCAGTATTTATCCTGCTGTAAGAAAAGCCCAAGATGTTACACTTAATTGACAAAAACTTTGATCATTGTGAAAAAACTCACTTAAAAAGAGCCATTAAATGCACCCTTAAAGTCTTGGTCATTAAGCTGCTTGATACATTCTCAAAGACATGATTAAAGTCTTTATGATTAAGACCGAGTTTTGTATGCTTTGCAGTTTCCACAAAATACCCCATCAAACTTATAAAAATGTATTTATTTCCATGCCCAGTTTATGGAATTCCAGTTAAGAGCTTTGGGTCTTACTAGACTTGGACCTGTTGAAAAGCTAGTATTAAAAATCAATAACTGAGGTGAATCATTTACCTTAATCATGCTTAGTATGCATTCCTTTATGTCACATACCTTATACACCCATGTATGAATTGCATTCCAATGCAGACCTCGCAAGGTCTGTCATTATATGACCTGCTGTCACATTGTCTGTTGTCATTATATTGTCAACTGTCATTATATTGTCTGCTATCATTATATGATATGCTGTCATTATATGTCCTGCTGTCAATATATGTCCTGCTGTCATTATATGGTTTGCTGTCATTTTATGTCCTGCTGTCATTATATGGTTTGCTGTCATAACATGATCTTGTCATTATATGATATGCGGTCATTATATGTCCTGCTGTCATTGTATGATCTGTTGTTGTTATATGTCCTGCTGTCATTACATGATATGCTGTCATTACGTGACCTGCGGTCATCATACGAGGTCATTATATGATGTGCTGTCATTATATGATCTGCTGTCAGATTAGGGTCAATGCTGTTTGCTTGAACTGTCAAGTGTATCAACTTCCATCCTGGTATAATACAATTTTTTGTGAACTTGATAAAAAAGTGGTGTGAACTCTACAAAGAAATTTTACATACCACCTGAGAAACTCTTGGGAGGGAATTTAAAAAATCCCATAACAAGTTTTGATCATCGTTTTAAGGATTTTGCCTTGTAACCTTTCAATTTTATTTGATATATCAGAGGTTTTTAACATCCTTAACTTTGAAATTGTTGTCTTCTTAAGTACTTCATGTTTGTTTGGAAGACTATAGAGTTTGTATATTATATGCACAATATAGCCAGTGTTGTGCTAATGTACTGTTGAATGCTACAACTACAGCTACTACTACTACTTGAAATCTTAAAATAGAATTACAGCATAAGCCCAGATCTTTTGGGTATCATGAGAATCTACTGTTTCTATTTGAGTGTCTTTTAAATAGTACATATGGTACTATTTTGACATAACTAGAGGGAAAATTACATGATGTTAGTTACCCTAGTTTTTCATCTAAATCATACACAATGACAACATAATTGCTGTATATTAATAAAGTAAAAATCAAGTTAATGGTTATTTTCCTGGTAGCCTCAGATCAATTTTTAATTACTCATACTTATGAAATTATAGTCAGTATAACCTTTGACAGTAATTAAAACTGTTAATGTCTGTTTTCAGCACCACTCATAATTGGCTTTTATTTGATATCTAAATTTCTATCCCATAGCTTTAAGTTATAACACCAATCGGCACAGTGATCAAAAGACTTTTGAAAATAGATATGTCTCTGTAACGTGAGAGTATGTTAATCTTTTTAATGACTTTTCTATGATTTGACAAATCCTTCACCAGCTTTAGTGATTTTTACAAGCTGCTCGAGCATTGGACCTGTAATCTAATGGTTTCAGGTTTGATACCCATCCAGACCAGCTTGGGTCACATGAATGTGCCCTTGGGAATTGATATACCGGTAGCCATTAACATGTTCAGACTGCCTTTAAAACTAACAGAAACTAGACCATAACAGTTTTAACTATAAATAGTTCATGGTATTGTCATTTTCAGAATTAAAAGAATTTAACTGTATATTAAAATTATATTTTGCAAATTTCCTGTAATTTAATTGGTTAGAGCATGTTTAATTTTGCGGTTAATGTACCGGTATACATTCCAAATGTACCAGACATTTTTAGGCTTCAAATTAAATTCTATGATGTGTAATATTGTATTTATTACCACCTAACTTTCATATCCCATCACTCTGTACAAATAAGAGTTATTATCATTTTTCTCCTTTATTTTTTTTAATACAGATGACCTATTATTAAAATTTCACAAATTTTAGGTTCTAGAGAAAATGTATTATTATTTGTTGAATCTATAACTACTTGCTCACTTGGAAAAAAATAAATGATAGAAATTTGACAAAAACGTACTAAATATTACTGGCAAACTTAGACAATCACTTCTGCAAAGTCAGAAGAGTGTCTTGCAGAGACAGGTGATTGTTTAATAGGGGTTGATTTCTACAATAAAATGGTTACTGGGACCATGAAAAAAGTTTGGAAGCTGCAAATAAAAGTGATGGCAAGTTTGACCATCTCTTGCAATATAATGTAAATTTGAAACATGTTTGTATGAAAAAGTGGAATTCTTTAGACATTGAATTCTGACAAAGTAAATACTAATTATTGCCAGTCTGCATAGACAGTATTGTTTACTATTTAGCATAATATTTATTAAAGTTTTGTCCCCTTAGCCAATGCCACCATATTTGTAAATACTGCATTTTGCTTACTATTTGACAAGACAATTGAAGTACCGTATATACTTACTTATAAGGAGAATTCAACTGTGAACTGCACAGACCCAGATCTGCCATCGCATAATGCACTGGCAGATCTGGGTCTCTACTGTTTATTTGGTGTAATCAATAAAACAAACAAACATAGACTCTGATCTGCAGGTGCATTGTCCTATGGCAGCTCAGGATCTTTGTTGATTGAAATTTGACTCCACTTACAAGCGAGTATAGATGGTAATAACTATGTGATTTGGTATAGTACATAATGGTGACAATCAGCTTGGTGTTATGTTCCAGTTATGTTCCAACAACCTTACAGCATAGGTGTGATTCCCTAATGACTCACATCTACACATAAGCCAGCAAAGTATTGGTTAGTGGTTGATAAAATTTGCAGTTGATAGAATTGTTGTTGTTGTTGTTGTTGTTGTGGGGCTTAACGCCATTTTTCAGCACACGATAGGCTATACATGGCAGCCAGTATTAATGGTGGAGGAAGAAACCGGGAAATCCCCGGAAAGAACCACCAACCTACGAGAAGCTACTGGCAAGCTTTCTCACATATCCACATTCGCCGAATCCTAGACTCGAACTCATGCAGACAGAGGTGAGATGGCAGTGATCCGTAACGGAGAGCGCTTTAGACCACTTGGCCACTCGGGGCCCCCGTTGATAGAATTTGCAATATATTTACAACTGACTGGTGGAAAGTTGAAGTTGACAATTTGTCACTTGAAATCCAAATACATTTAGGAAGTTGGCATTGGAGAGATAAACTTGGCAATTAGATACTTATCAACAAGCTGTAGAGGTATTTGAAAACCATGCTATTTCTCAAAACATAGCTCTGTTTGCAGAGAAGTTATTGATTGTCAGTGTTTTTTGTTTAGGCAGTGGCTAATATTTGATAGAAAAATTGAAAATGTGGTAATGTGTTATACAATCACAGTAACCTAACTGGAATATAGACAAGAGGTTTGCAGACTTCTTGTTATTAGATTCTTAATCAATACAAGAAACTATTTTCAGCTGTCTTTGATATCATCCCTTGTTTTCGACAGACTGTTAAAAATTAGTATTCAGTATAGGCCATGTTTCACCTTGAAAAAATGATTTTCAGTCTGAATCTTTTTATGAGCCATGGGGACTCTGTGGTAAGCTTATTGGCCTTGTGACCAGTGGTCATCTTACTGGCCTTGTGACCATTGGTAAGCTTAGTGGCCATGAGATAAGTAATAAGCTTACTGGTCTTGTGACCAGTGATATGCATACTGGCCATGTGACCAGAGGAGTACATGTTTTAATACTGCCCAGACCAGTCTGTGTATCAGATTCCGAGGCAGTGCTCCCGTCCCCATTGTAATCATAATTAATTTCATTTCAGTCATTTTGTTCAACCTCAGGATATACAGTACTTGCATTTACATCAGAACATAAATATATGTGTGTGTGTATATATATATATATATATATATATATATATATATATATATATATAGTGATCATCTACATCAAGTCTAATTAATCCAACTTTGTATTCCAATTTTCTGATTTTCTAATTTTATTGAGGGCCATGACAAGCAGCAGTACCTTACTTATTTTGATAGGGTGCAAATTCAGACTCTCAAATTTGTCTATTTATTTTATCAACCCAGAATATTCTGACAGTGATATACAAGAAATTTAAGTATTACCAAATTTTCTCTCAGTTATTTGGATGAACTAAGACATTTCTCTCAGTTCTACAAACTCCAAACAATTTTCTCAGTTCTGCAGATGAACTGCAGACATTTCTGACTTGAATTTTGCTTCTGACAAGGTATATGTATTCTACAAACCTTATTGCAGTCAGTCTTTTGAAATATAAGTTTTAAAATCTCGTCATATCTGACTACATTTGGTGGGTTTCAGATTATATAAGCATTGTGAACAAGATTAAAGAAGATTATCACTGTTAAGCTGTGGATTTGTTTGGACTCTAATTATCTAGATTATAGTCTGTTTGATAGATTGGTCAGGTGGCTTGTGTTTTAGATCTGTGTCATCACATGGAAGAGTCGGACTTGGATTACAATCCAAACCTCAGGTAATAGATAAAACAAAGTGAATGCATTCCTGTTAGGAATTGGTTTTGTCATATACACTAATATGGTTTAGCTTCTGATTAATGGTTTAGATATTGTGATGTATTATTTATTTACAAAGCTAACACGTGAAACTCTAAATGATATTTAATATAATAATAATAATAATAATAATAATAATAATAATAGACCTTCAATAACACATGTACATTTTCAGCTAAATATAGTCCAAAATCTTCTATCAGATGATGCACCAATCACATAATGTACCAGTAGATTGGAGGTTGCTAGATAGAAAATCATAAGACGCATGCATGTCTTAGACTGTGATCTGCTGGGACATTATTTGATGACTAAGGCAGGTCTGCAATTGACTTGATACAGGTTATATTGGACTAGTCAGAAATGCCCTTAGATTTGAATGGTTGTCTCTGATTGGCGAATAGTGGTAACTTCATTTCAGAGTTTTATGATTTCCAAGGCCTGGATACTTGTATTAATTGGGAAAAAATGCATGCTGGGAAATTATATTTGAATCATTCAAATGTAATACCTCCATAAGGATTTAGGAGATAAAAAAAAAAAGGCATAAACTTTCTCATTCACTGTGCATGGATAGAATTCAGTCCAGTGTTTTGTTGTAAAGGCCCCCACTGTTTCTGGAACAAAATTAATTGTTGTAGGTAGCTACACAGCTTCACCTGTAGGTAATAGACAAGATTATATGCTGATTGATTGTCAGTAGAATGAAAAGTCTTGTCTCATTTCGTGCATTTTTTGTGTTGATGTAAAACATATTCTTTGAGCATAATTTTCAATACATAATAATATATTCTTTGATCATAATTCATAATACGTAATTTACTGGATTTTACAGTTTTCTTGACTAAATTACTCAATGCTGGACTATATATATATATAAAATCACTAAAATGGCAGTTTGTTTGTTCTCTGTATTTGGGTTTAATTGGCTCAGTGTAAATTGGTTAGCCATTTCATGTGGCTAGTTCTTTCCCCTAAATGTGGAAACCTATTTAATTGAACACCACATCTCCATTGTAAAGGGAGGGAGATTATTTCAGTCATTGTTCTACTGTATTTACTCACTCACAAGTCAGGTCAAACTGCAAACAACAAAGATCCTGATCTGTCATAGCATATTGTGCATGCAAATAAGGGTCTATATTGTTTGTTCTACTGGTTACTCTTAACAAATTGAGCAGTTCCAGATCAGCCCATGCATTATGCGGCAGCAGATCTTGGTCAGAGCGGTTTGCAGTTGGACTTGTCTTATAATCATGTATAATGTATATATAGTATGTAAACTTCGAATTAAATGTAAATAAAATGGCCATTCATTTGTCTTGGGTTTTAAGTTTTGGGTTGCTAATACTGATTTTAAGTTCATCAGAGACTGGAAAATCAAGAGTAATTTTGGACAGAAAAAATTGAAGTTAAGTTTATGAGATTAGTCTTATAAATTTTTACCATTGGTCATGCAGATTTACTAGAACCATTGCTTGCTTTATTCTTTGTAAGGCCTAGTGAGCTTATGTTATAGCCAGTGTCTGTTATCCAGTCTCCAACCATTAATAATTGCAGTTTTCAGCTTTTCAAAAACAGAAGACCAGTTACAACTAACCCTCCACAGAGCATACTGGCAATATGGACTTTCATTTCTGAACAAATCATGCCAGTTGTGCTTTGCATTTGGCCGCCATTTCTAATCTTTACAAATCATGCCAGTCTCACATCAAACATGGCCACCCTTTCTAAAGTTAGAAAACCTTTAAATGACTTCTCAAAATCGCTGAACAGAATTTAACTAAATTTTACAAAAAGCATCCTCACATAAAGTTCTTTAGACTTTTATTTACTAATGATGCCAATCCACCATGACATATGACCACCATGACATATGACCACCATTGCTACAAATGGACAAAGTGTGAAAAGCCACACAACAGAATTGACTAAATTTAACAGAAAGCATTCTAGCATTAAGGAATGTCAATTTTGTGGAATTTATGCCAATGCAACATCAAATAAAGGTGTTGTTACTAAAATCAGTTTTAAAAAAACTTTAAATGACTTCATACTGTTTAAATAAATTTGACAGAAAGCTTCCTGGCATGAAGATCTGTTTGTTGTAGACAAATGATGTAGATCCACCATTAATTATGGTTGTTGTTACTCAAATTATTTAAAAAAAATTAATTTTGCTTTTGTTTTCTCAGAAACTACTCCTCAGAATTGGACCAAATTTGACAAAAAGCAGATTCTAGCATGAAGGGCTTGTCAGTTTTTAGAGATAACGCCATTAGATATGGCACTGTTACAAAAAATAAAAAATCCTTACACTACTTCTCTAAAGCCACACAACATGATTTAATAAATTTTGTCAGCATCCAGGTACGAAAGGCGTTTAAAGAAATTATGCCAGTCCAGCATTAGACAATACTTCTGTTACTAGAAATGTGTGTGTGATTTAGATTTTTAATGTAACTTTAAAAATTTTGCAGTCATATCGCTACGATGTCTGCAGTGTGGCAGTTTGTAGTCTAGCACTGGGGCATCATGCCACAGGCATGTAGCATGATGTCCCACCCAATCACATTATCCTGACATCAGGCCGACCAGTCCTAGCACTAACCTCTTAATGCTGAGCACTGAGCGAGGCAGCTGTTAGTACCATTTTTATAAGTCTTTGGTATAACTTGGCCGGGGTTCAAACCCGCGACCTCCCGCATCCAAGGCGGATGCTCTAACCACTAGACCACCAGAGCGGTCTACTAGAAATGAAAAGCCCCCTATGAATTTAAGAAACCTCAGCAAAATTTGACCAACTTTGACAGAAAGCTTTCTAGATTCAGGGTCATTCAGATTCATAAAGGTGATGCCAATCTACTAACGAAATTGGCCACCATTATTAGAAATAATAAAACATTTATACAACTTAATGTATACCAAAAATATTTGGCTAAACAGATTTTGACTAACTTGGGCTGCGTGGGTTCGAGTCTAGGATTCGGCGAATGTGGATATGTGAGAAAGCTTGCCAGTAGCTTCTCGTGGGTCGGTGGTTCTTTCCGGGGATTCCCCGGTTTCTTCCTCCACCATTAATACTGGCCGCCATGTATAGCCTATCGTGTGCTGAAAAATGGCGTTAAGCCCCACAACAACAACAACAACAACAACAACTAACTTGGGCAGAAAGCATCCTGGCGTAATGGCATTTCAGTACTGGACAAATAATAATATGCCATCAAATATGGGTGTAAAAAAACTGAGTAACCATGAAATAGTTTATAAGATATGCATTGGAAGAAATTTCTATGGAAAGTATCCTACTGTCTCAGATTTCTATGCCAGTTGCTTTTATAGTTGGTTATTATGCAGGCATTGGCTTCATGAGTGACATCAGGCCCACTTTAGCCTCTTGCCAAGTAAGGTGTGGGCAAAATAAACATGATCTCGGCTTTTGGATTTGATCCCAGCACACAAGATTTCTGATGTCAGTACCCTAGACTACTCAGCTGTTGGGTTTACATTTCACAGGTAAATGTGGTCACAGTAGTGCACAAAGTCTGTGCAATTTGTATTTATGTTATTGTTCATAGCATTACTCTCTTGGGTCAATTCATGATCATAATTGATTTTATTACGGCAGATCTGGAGAGAAAAAAACACATGCAACAATGATCCACAGTTTTAAATCTTTAAATGCTCCACAAATGTGGCTGTTTGCATGAGATAACCACATTAGCAGGTTCATAGCAAATTCTGCCAAATTAAAACTGTCATCTTGAAGAAAGGTTGCCATGGCATCCAGAAATTATGATCAAACATTTGTGTACATCATAAAAAGTTAAAAGGCCAGCTCAGGTCTTTATCATATTCACCACAGGTATTGATTTATACTGAATTATATTAACATTATGTATGTGATTTTGTTAGGCACCAGATATCTGGGGGTAGATTAGGGATATACCGACCAGCTGGAATCTTTTGGTTGCCTTTAAAACGATAAATATTTTTACACCAAATAACAAGGACATGTATTAAAACTTTGAGGGTAAGGAAAATATTTTTTCATCCAGAAAAGTGCAGCAGGAATTAAAACAGTATTACAATATTACTGCCCACCCCAGCTTCATCAAACCACATCTATCTTGAAGATAAAATGGCCAGTTTTGTACATGTAGCTCAACCAAAATAGGCTGTACATTGAAACCTCAATATTGTGACATCAGTAAACCAAAATAGGCTGTACAGTGAAACCTCAATACTGTGACATCAGTAAACTAAAATGGGCTGTACAGTGAAACCTCAATACTGTGACAGTAGTAACCAAAATAGGCTGTACAGTGAAACCTCAATACTGCACAACAGTAAACCAGAATCCTGTAGAAGACTAATTATTTTTAAGGTCCTGAATTTTTCCTTCCATCATATCAATTACATTTTACTTTGTAAACCTAAAACTATCTACTCTGGAATCCAAAATAAACCCCATAAAGTCAAAATGTTGTCAGGTATGTGTCACGCCATTGTCTAAAACAGCCTAATTAAAATCAGGCATGAGTCCAACCAATGGTCTTGAAACTGCCGTATTCAAACACTTGTAACAGCATAATTAAAAGACATAAAATAAAACTGCAACATAGAAGCACATACATCATGCATTCAAGGAATTCTCATTTCAAATTTAGCTGGCTATTAATTTTCAGTCGAAATTAATTTTTTCATTTATCTATGCAGGAAGACTGACCTGGTTATGTCTCAGTCATTGGTGAGAATTGGGAAGTTCATTAAAAAAAAAACCAAAAAAAAAAACATACACAACCAAAATTTTGATATGGCCCTGGAAGCTTTAAGTATTGCAAGGTTTCACTGTTCATAATTGACCCAGTCATACGGGTTAGGCAGATTTAAAAAACCATGTGCTTCTTTTTTTTGATATTTGAAATAAAGATTAGCCCAGTCGATAGATATCAAATACCATATTTATTTTAGAAAAGCTCCCCAAGGGTTTTATGCATGTCTGTTTAATTGAATGACATGCATGAATGGAGAAAACAGAAAGCTAAAAGTGTTGACATAGGAAATTATGTCTCTCAGATCAAAAGGAAGAAACATACTCTAAACCTAATTGCATTCAGGTGTGTTTAAAATTTCTATAAGGGTAAATCTCCAGGGGAGATGCAAGTGGGGATGTTGTGGCTAAGTTAAAAGAAAGGAATCATATATGAGAAATAGTGATACCATCTGTACTCAATTATAAGTCGAGTCAAACTGCAAATAACTAAGATCATGATCTGCCATAGCATAACATGCCTGCCAATCAGGGTCTATGTTGTTTGTTCTACTGATTACTCCTAACAAACTGCACAGACCCAGATCTGCTGGGGCATTATGCAGTTTGCAGTTGGACTCGACTTAAAAGTGAGTATATATGGTATGTTAAAATCAGTAATGGCATTCAATAGAACTAAACCCCATCTTCTTTACTTATCCATTAATTTTGCCACTTCAAAGAAATAAAAGGAACTGTCTTTTATTATTGGATACATTTAGGTAACCCACCCTTTACATATTACCTTGATGTTGTCTTTCCTTTTGAATGTGTTGATGTTAATGCATATTAACATAGCTCTTGATTAGTTGTGTACTCTACAAAATGAAAACAAAACAAAAAATACATAAATATTTTTGGGTCTACATTTTGAATTATGCAGAACATTTTAAATTTAACATTCAGTACAAAGTTTACAACAGGTGGCAATATGCAGAGACCTTATTGTTTTATCATGGCATGTTCGATCAATATAAACATCTCTGGATTGTCCTTGCATGTGTGAAATAATAATATTTGATTATTTGATCACTGTGATAACACCTGTTCCAATATACCCAGTAACCATATAATCGAATGCACCCCATAAGTTGTTTTGGTTACTGAGGTTCTTGATTCATTAGATGAGGTGTGATAAATGTCAGACTGCTTTGGTGGCATAAGTGGTTAGAGTGTCCACCTCAGATGTGGGAGGTCGCAGGTTTGAACCCTGGCCAATTCATACCAAAGACTTAGAAAAATGATACCAGCAGCTGCCTCACTTGGCACTCAGCATTAAGAAGTTAGTGTTAGGACTGATCAACCTGGTGTCAGGATAATATGACTGGGTGGGACAAGATGCCACATGTCTACAGCACGATGCCCCAGTGCTAGACATCACTATTAACTGCCACACTTCAGACACCACAGCGGTATGTCTCAAATTGTTAAAGTTTGTTCAAAATCCAAAAACACGCACACAAGGACCCTGTCTGGTTTGAGAAGTTTTTGACTCAGACCTATGCTGATTAAGAGCCTGTCAGTGGCCTGTTTAAAATTTAATGTTGCCAATAGGAGCTGCATATTTTTTGGGTGCATAAGCAATTAGCATAAACCTCTTTGTAATGTACTTTGGAGGTAGTTGAATGTATTGGTGAAACAGTAGATAATTCATGCACTTACTCTATATTCAGCAAGTTAGTGTCACTGACATTTAGCAAGATTTTCCTGCAGAAGTGTAAACCTGTATAAACTATACATATTTTATGCTATTAGTCCAAAAGAACAAAATATGAAAAATTTTTATTTATGTGATCTAAGTTTTTATTATCAATGCTGACTTGCCTGTCAGCCAATCATTGTACTTTAAACTTAAAACCTCATTTTGAACATTAGTTTGGTTGTAAGCCTCATTTTGAACATTAGTTTGGTTGTAAGCCTCATTTTGAACATTACAGCTTGGTTGTATAGACCTTTACCAGACTCTAGTATTTCAAAGATTTCACACTGTTGCACAAGAGATCAGGTTGAACAAGACTGTTTTGTTGCATTAACAAAATATCTAATAAAATTTCAAATAACAGTTATAAACTATGAATAAAATACAAACTGGGGAACAAAATGCAAAAATGCAGAATTGACTTTCATGATATAGAAAAGATTAAGATAACAAAATAAAATAGAATTCTGAAGAACAAATTCTGAAGAACAAGTTGCACTTTTGTCTCACTTGTGATGGCAAGGTAGGGCATTGTTGCTGTGAATTTATTTATTTTGTGGATATAATTGGTCAGTTTTGCAATGAATGGTTTGGTTTGGATTTTTTGGGTTTTTATCAAACGAGGAAAAACTCAGGAGGACCCTGAGAAGAACCACCAACCTATGGGAAGCTACTGGCAAGCTTTCTCACATAAGCACTTGGCAGAATAATTTGTCAGCAGAGTAATATTTTCTATGATGTGAACATTGACAGACTGCAACAAAATGTTTTTATAATAAGAATGATAGTGCTGGTATAAAATCACAGGAATATGGTACAAAGCTATTTAGTCAAATATTTCTATTATCACCTGTCAATGGCGCTTGTACTTTTACCTCTTTGATACGTCACACGCAGTGACATCAGTTTCTAAAAATAGATTTTTGGACACAGCAAACCAGCATAATGGCAACCAGTGATACTTTCCGTATTATTGTTCTTACTGAAAACGATGTACCAGGCGCTAAATTTGTTCATCCGAATATAGATGAGCATTCCAATATTCAGTTACAGCAATGGTTAGAATGTCGAGGCCTGCCCAAAAACGGAAAAAGAAGCATACTGCTTAAAAGGTGAGTCAAAACAAATACTATATATGTTGGGACCTAGTGTATTTATGTTTTCTGGACTACGATTGTTGCTTGAATCATGCATTTTGTATCTGCAGTATATTTTATGTATACATTAATCATACAAACCAGAAGTCACTTTGACATGTGTTTGATTTTGTAACTGTATATTCTTCTATGGTTTTGTACCATTTGAAACAACAGGGCACCATATAACACCCACCATTACGTTGATATTCAAATTTACAAGTGCAATTTATTATTGTTGTTATTATTGTTGTTATTATTGTTGTTATTGTTCCAGTGCTTACATTATCCTTTCATTATTGATATTATTATTATTATTATTATTATTATTATTATTATCGCAAATAATCCCGGTAATTTTATCATAATTGAATAGATGTATAAGTAATAAAAGTTACTGTTATCTGATGTTTTTTTTTTGCTATTATTATTCTTCTACTCATTATTATTATTATCATCATCGCAAATAATCCTGGTAATTGTGTCATAATTACATGCATATGTAAGTTATATGTGTTAATGATTATTTTTGCTATTGTTATTCTTCTTCTTCTTCTTCTTATTATTATTATTATTATTGTTGTTGTTGTTGTTGCAGATGGCTGCAATGAATGTTCCCTGGTGTAACTTAGTGGTTTAGTCAGATGTAGACTGTGTAATTCTTAGGATCAGATTTGATGAATCTTTTGGGAACAGTATAATGCACAAGTTGATAGAATTTCATCACCAATACATATGCCCTGAATATTTTGAGATGAAAATTCCAAGGGAACTGCCGCCAATTAAATTGTCTGAATGAAGTGTTGTTATATGTGATTGATGTTTTAAATATGTAAAGAAAGAGGAATGTACATGTAGTATAGTTACTATTTCTATTTTGCTTTGTGCATCAATTTAAACTCTTTGTAGTAAATGTTTTTAATGCATATAGGTATAAAAGGGTTTAATTAAATATGGCTCATGCATCATTCTGCACATTTGGCATATATATTAAAGATATTTGATCAAGAAATATATCAGTGTAGGTTGTTTTAGTAATATCCATTAGTGATTTCATTACCCTTTTTCTGAGTCTCATGTGTAAATTGGTAACAGTGTTAAAAAAATGAGAGAAAATTTATGTTTATTTTCATGTCATATATTTATGCTATGTGCATAACACATTTTCTTAATTGAAAAAGTATATAATTACATTTTGTCTGGAAGTATGATTGTCTGAATGTACTGATAGAAAAAGTAATACAAAAACAGCTGTCTCTAACGATGACAGCTAGCCTTAAAATGATACACATTTTACAAACAACAGGGAAGTACATGTCAGAATAACTTTATTGTCTGCATATGTATGTTGAATTTCAGAATAATACAAACTTCTTAGACTGTAATTACTGCACAAGAGGATTTTGAAAATTGACTAAACAACCTATAATAAATACACATTGAGAAAAGACAGGTTGAATACTGAGTGGAATTACTTTCTGTAACAGTCTAAATTTCTTAGATTCTCTCAATGGACCGTTCAACATGTATCCTGTGCTTGGCAATATCTTTAGTTAGTGCAAACTACATATATATGTATCCTTCGTCACATTTTTTTATGGTAAAATCACATCAGCTGCAATGATGTACCCATCGCATACACCTTTCTCTTTGTCAGGCTTTGGAAAACCGTGTCCAAATCCAATGAACCAAACACCATCTTTCTGGTACCTCGAATCACTTGTACATGAACCATAGCAACAATGCTCAGTGGTCACCATATTAAATAATTACTTTTCCAGAAGAATATATAGCTTGTTTATAAATTTCAAAATGCTGCCAGCATCCGTGTTACTACGCGTCGCTAGCGGCTTTGTCCGAAAACAATATGGCCACAGCCAGGGCAATGACATCATGGTTTATTTTTAGCACAAGGCTGAATTAAGTACAAGCCCCATTATCATCATTTGATATCCAATGACAAGGGGACAG
>JAECUM010039022.1:0-26066 GCA_016617855.1 Megalonaias nervosa | reverse complement strand
GACAAAAGCCGAAAATCATACTTAGTGGAAGCATCATTGTAATCTGACGTGATCCTGCTGCAAGTTCTCTTCGCCTAGCAAAACCTTCGTTATAACGTGGATTTTTTTACGCTAATTGAGTTATTAATCAAATTTAACATTGCAACACCGTCTGCACCTGCAGCTGGTGGGGTTATACCAAGATTATTACAAGCAGCCGTAAGGGAAACTCTTGTAGCGTCTGCATTGGCCGCTGCAGCAGGTGCGACTATACCTAGTGCGGCAGCATTAACAATGAGAAAATCTCTTACAATTACAGCATCTTCAGCTGCATCAGCCCCGTGTACTAAAAAACCTTTGGATAGAAATTCAATCGATCCAGCTAGACCCCGTCCAGTATCTTTAAACCACATCATGTTCGTTGCTGTTGATCTCGAGTAATCATCTGAAAATGAAATAAGATTTAAAATTGTACTTGCAACTTGTAGATGACCTGAAATATCCTCAACAGTTTGATTGGCCAGTTGATATCTAGCGCTTTTGAATAAGCACCAGCCGTTATTGATAAGAGCTACTTCTGCTCCAACTGCAATGGCAGCAGGCGGATTGGCTACTGTCATAATCTGACCACGAACTTCTAACATAGCCTTATGCGGCAGTAGAAATACGTCTTCGTCTCTGGTATTAAAAGTTCTGATACCAGCTTTGTTTGGTTCGTTAGAATTTTCATCGAGATACTCAACATACTCAAATTCTGTCACATCGTTGTCGATGTCATAAGTTTCTGTTAAATTGAGATAAGTTTTAGCAGACATTATTCTATAAGATTATATAAAATTTTATTGCGGCACTGTTACTTTAGATATTAACTTTTGTATGATCTGCTCGCCCTTTGGTGATAATAGTTTTTTTGTTGTTGTTATCATAGCTCGCTGAGTTTCTTTGGTTGGAGCGATTTCTGAGATAGCTTGGTTTATTTCAGCTTGCGTCTTAGGTTCGCCTTTTAGTTTATCAGTTATTTTTTGTCCAACCGCAGTCCCAGCGGCAGATGCAGCTCCAGTTGCAAAAGCTTTACCCGCGTCAAGTGCAATTGGCGCAACTTTACGAGCTAGTCCTGGAACATTTTCAACAATTTTAGTAAATATATTTCCAAAAAATCCTCCTACTATTTTTCTTCTATAAACTTTTTTTCTTTGGTTCATTATATTCGATGTTGTATATAATTTTTACTTTTGTTCGCGTATTTGTAAATAATAAGTTACAACTTCATTGTTAAGATACAACTGTTTTCCTGACTGGTCTGTCAATTGCATTGTTATACTTGATATTTGATTTTCAAGATTCAAAGGATAATAGATAATATGCCGTGGTTCTATTTGCATGAGAGAACCTGGCGGAACTTCTGGTGAAAAACTGTAAATCGTTTGACCCTTGCTACCTTTTGATGTGTAAGAGCCAGAAGCAATAGAACAATTTACTAATATGGTATTTACTTCTGTTATGTTTACTGGCAGTTCACTGTCATAGGTAATAACCTTATCATAAGCTTCGTAACTTTTTTCAGTAAATCCTAACAGTTGTGCAATATTTCTTTCTCTTGGTTCAAAATCGATTTTCATATTCTTCAAAGTTATCCTAGCTCGCAATGTGTTATAATTCGCCGCCAACTCAAAATTATCAGCCACCCCGCCATCTTTCTCTATGATCTCTTTGATTATCTTGTTTAGATCGGTAATATTATAAGCTCCTTGTGGAATTTTTACTTTTTTTGTTGGAAATATTACATTTTTTTTAAAAGTAGTAAACCAAAAGCTATCATTAACATCAGTTTTCACATTAGGCATAGCATTCCAGCAAGTACAAGAAATTAGCCCAATCTCATATTGTTTTGCAGGATCTAGTTGTATAGGCGGAACATAATTTACAGAAAAATTTGCGCTATCTTGCGCAGACTCACCAGAGTTTAGTAATAATGTTGTTTGCATTTATACATATTATTTTACAAAAATCAAATCGCGGTGTAAAGTTTCATATTCGTCAGATGTTAATAACTCGCTTGATCTTAGATGATCAAGTATGTCAATGATCTCATTATCAATTTCAACACTATCATTCCCAGCTTCTTTAGAATATATTAGTAACATTAACCTACCTATCATTTCAGTAGTTGAAGTAAATATTTTCACACCAATTCCTGTTTTTGCTTTTCTAATTTTTTCTATACGGAATTTATCGAGAAAAAGAAATTTTCTTTTAAAATTCCACCCTTTACCAAAAGGTTTTTCTTTACTATTTTTTACTGTTTCTTTAAACATGTAAGCAATGACACCGTATCTCATTATATCATGAAGTCGTTGCATATCCACCAATTCCTCAGCTTTGCTTATTTCCTCTTTAGCAGTATCTCCATCTCTTATTATCTCATCTAATCTACTGGTTAATGTTATATATTCTTCATCAGTCCACTTGCTTATATTATCAATATTTCTTATATTTTCTTTCTCTAAAAATTCATCATATTCATCACCAGCTATCGTATTATTTGAATTTTTTATAAAAAAACGTCTTTGTTCAGCAACTTAACATAAACTTTACAGTAGCCTTACTAACTCTTTCTTGCTCCTCTTTGATATCTTTTATTTCTCCTGATAGATCTGTGATAATATTGGTTATTCTTTGCGTTGTTAACTCCGCTAATCTTCGCTCAAGTTCTAGCGGATTGTTTATCAACCGATCTGTTTCAGCCTGTCTAGCAACAGGATCAGCTATATTTGCTGTAAGTGACTCAGCTAGTTTTCTTTTGTCTTCATCGGATCTAGAAACGATTTTTGCAGCAGTTGCTTCTTGTTGTTCTTTAACAAATCCAACCAAACCTTTTTCTTGCAGTTGTTTCAGTTCTTCTTCTGATAGTGATTTAGTTTCAGGTTGTTTACCTAATATTGCTTCAGTTACTGGTCTGAAAATCTTAGCTGTTGTTTCTGTAGCAGTCACTTGTCCACGTCGTGCTTGCTGTACTTTTTGCTTAAGTGATGCATGAGATTGAGCAAGTTTTTTTAGATCTTCTATATTTTGTCTATATTTTGCTCGTTTGTCCATTATTATTATTATAAAATTTACAAAATTACCGTAAGTAAGTGTCAATACAACAGCGAAACATTTTAGTTGGATCATTTGTAAATTTATCGAACAAGAAAAAGTTGTATTTGTCCTTTGTAGCATTACGATAAAGTTCGATAAATTTATCTTTGGTTACGTCACCGCATTGCTCGTACGCAATATTTCTAACATCAACATTGTCCAGTCCTGGAAATAATATGAAACAACCAGTATTTCGCCTTATAAATCTATCAACATTATAGTATCCTTGAGCAAGATAAACAGAATTACACAGTTTGTTACGTGACAGTGAGAAATACGATCTTATTTTTTCCATTTCCTTGTTATTTAGCGGAATATCGTCAAAAACCACTATCTTATGTTCATCTGCATCAAGTTGGTTAACCGGAGTAAGATCTTCTGGCTGTCTAATTATGAAAAAATCTTCACCAGTCTCAAAATCATCACGAAGCTTGTCATTATACCTGCTTAATAACTCATACTTATCTTGCTGTGGATTGATCGTGTAAATATAAACTTTATCGTAGTTAAAGTTATCAGCAAGAAGCAAGTTCATAAGCAAATTTGTTTTTCCCGATCCAGTTCGTCCAACAATAAGATAATGACAATCAGGAAGTTCATTGTTATGTTTATGCTTCACCAGTCTCTCTGTATCAAAGTTTAATATCGATGATTTTGCCATTTTATATAATATTATACTAGTTTGGATAATTTTATGTAAGATAGTAAGATAATGAGTTACTATACAAAATTTGGAACATTAGCCGGAGATATATCAACAGAAGGATATCAAGGTGACTTATCCAAGTATGCAACTCTTGATCAGCTTAAAAATGAAATCGATAATTTACTAAATATTACTAGTGTAGATGAAAATGAAGTCGTAATTTTCCAGGACAAACAAGGACGCTTGAAGACGAGTAATATAAAACTATCAGATGTACTTGTACGAAATCCTGATGGTAATGTTGATATGAAACAGAACAAGATTACCTACCTTGAGAACCCAACTGATGAAAATGACGCATCAACAAAAAAATACGTTGATGATCAGGAATCAAAGTATGTGTTGGTCAATGGTGGTATGATGCATGCGTTTCTCAACATGAACAATAATGGCATTACTAACCTCAGAACACCAGAGACAGATTTTGATGCAGTTAATAAAAAATACGTTGATGATAAGGAAGCTCCAATGAACAATGAAATTACCGCGTTCAAAACTGATTATGCCGGTCACGTCCAAACTTTTCAAATTTTTCGCAGAAACGTAAACAGAACCCTTAATGAATTTTTTGGAAATCCACCAACTGTCGACATAAAACTCGTTGATATCGATACAAAACTCGTTAATATTATTAGTGGAATCCCTGATATTGTTAAAAAAACTAATTTGGTTAAAATTCCTCATCAGCAGATTAAAAATATTGTATATGTAGTTGCATCTGGCTCTGATACGTGGACGCCAGAAAATAAAATTATCAAATATACCGCAGAAGTAGCTGGTGTATATAGGATCTCCGTACTTAGCGCTGCAGATTTTGAAATATCCACCACATCTCCGTCAACTGGTAATTTTTCTAAAACTTTATCTGTACTGATAGGTAAAGATTCTGAGGTAATGTTTACTCTGGAATCGTCTGATATATCTATGGCCTCAGCTAATTATTGGTGGTGTTTGGAATTTGTAACTCAACTAATTACTTAATCAAACCTGGGGATTATGTAAATAAAATATTATAATGAAAAAAAAGTATAGTTGATTTCAATCATATTTCAAAAGATATTCCAAAACAAGATGTGGACGCACTCATACAATATTACAAATATTATCACAAAAAACTTTGGTGCATAAAAAAATGTTACAAATACTACAACAAAATAATTCTAATAATATCATATCTACCGTTGTTAATGACTAGTTCTGGTATAATTTCAAGTGGAGTATCATTAAACCCCTTTTTGTTAATCTTATCCGGTGTTGGTGTCTCTCTTTCAACAGCGTGTAAAAAAATTGAACCTAGACTCGCAACTAAAAAATATAATTGCAAAACGGCTATTATCACCTATAAAAAATTACTTGATCAGATACGATCTTACTTGCGTGGTATAAAATATAATATGGACGATTTAATACGCGAGTTCCGTATTATTGATAGTATGTTAGCAGATATTTTACCAATAAGAGTCAGTAAGTATGAAAAAGATTATCAAGAAAAGTATGATATTATCTAAACTTAAAATATGTCACTTACCTGATTCTCCTCTTCTTGAAAATTGAACGGCTTTATTCCAGTGATTTGAAATGTTCTCGAGAATCACGTGATTGAGTCTGATACATCATTTTACCTATCTCTCCCTTGAAAGTTCAGCGACTGCAGATGGACTCATTTAATCTCAAAATATATTTGAGCTAGAATCAGCCTTTCATTCTGATGAAAAAAAGACTCATTTAATCTCAAAATATATTTGGACTAGAATCGGTCTTTCATTCTGATGAAACTCATTTAATCTCAAAATATATTTGAGCTAGAATCGGCCTTTCATTCTAATGAAAAAAGACTCATTTAATCTCAAAATATATCTGCGCTAGAATCAGCCTTATGGTTTTTTTTGTAAATTGTTTGGGTGGGATTTTAGGGTCTCTGATAGAGTAATTTATATTTGTTCTGAGAGTTGGGAGGGGGTGAAAATGACCTTTGCGCTAGAATCAGCCTTTTCATTTACTACTACATCCTCTCCCCAAATCCGAGTTAAAATCCTTCCTCAGTCCACACATCCTCTACTTTGCCTTTCAGCTGCTACGCTTGTTATGTCCACTCTATGCCCAATTTTGTTGGCGCTCACTACATTAACGCAAAAAGTACAGAGGTTACATTCCAGTATAAAATATCTGAGTTCTGAATTTTCCTACGAGTTAGTTTGTTTTGTTTCTTTAACTAAGCGTACTTGTTGTTTTCCAAAAAGATACCAAAGACAGCTGTAATTTCTTAATTGTGTTGTGAGTGCTATATTTCTTCTGATTTTTGTTTTGGAGGGAGGGGGAGTGCGTGTGTGCTATAGCTGCTATCTTATGTTCCAGTGTGTGTGTGTGTGTGTGTGTGTGTGTGGTATTTTACTTTTTTTTTGGAGTTTCGGCATTGACTTTATTTATTTGTGGTGGCAATGTCTTATTTGCTTTAGTCCGAAGGCGGAATGTTGGGCTTTTCCTCTTTCTTGATGTTGTTTTTCCAGATGGATTCGTATTCTTTATTTGTTGTCTTCTGTCTTCTTCTTTTCTGGTGGTTTTCTTTATTTCTCCTTTCATTCTAGCGCCTTCATTATTCTCTGTCCTGGTGGTGTCTTGCCGGTTACTTCTTATTTATTGATCTTCTTTATTTCTGCATTTTGTTTGTTTCTTTTCCGGCACTGTTGTTGCCTATGATGCTTTTATTTGATAGTTCATTTGGCTATTTGTAGCGAAATGTCTATTTTGATTTGTTAATTATTTATTCATTTGGTTATTTGTAGTGAAATGTCTATTTTGATTTGTTACTTATTTGATCATTTGGTTATTTGTAGCGAAATGTCTATTCTGATTTGTTAATTATTTATTCATTTGGTTATTTGTAGCGAAATGTCTATTTTGATTTGTTACTTATTTGATCATTTGGTTATTTGTAGTGAAATGTCTATTTTGATTTGTTAATTATTTATTCATTTGGTTATTTGTAGTGAAATGTCTATTTTGATTTGTTAAGTATTTGTTCATTTGGTTATTTGAAGTGAAATGCCAATTTTGATTTGTTAATTACTTGTTCATTTGGTTATTTAAAGTGAAATGCTTATTTTGATTGTTAATTTCCTTATCTGTTAACCTTTGTGTTACGTAAAGATGGGAACATTATGTTGCTCCTGGTTTCTTTTAAATTTAATTTTTTTGTGTTATCTTTCTTTGTAATTTGCTTAAAATGACCTTTATTATTATTATTATTATTATTATTATTATTATTATTATTATTATATCCATTCCAGTGTTCGCTTGACCTTAAATTTTCAGAACAGCGAACCTTGTGTTGGAATTGGGGGCTAATATTTTTAAGTACTAGTTCTCACCGTGGCGGGATTACTATTACCAGTCCCTGCCATCTCGAGATTGCGTTGATTATGTGAGTTATCGTCATTATGTTTTATGTGATGATTCTGTCTGGGTCCATATTCTTTCTCTGTTTGCTTGAACTTCTGTCTCTTGGACAAAACGTCATTATGTTTTATTATGACGGTTCTGTCTGTGTGTCTTGTTTTCGTGTGTTCGTTTGACCTTCTGTCTGCCTCGTGGACAAAGCGATTCTGAGGATCATTAGGTTAAGTACGATTGGGGTCATTGTATTTAAGTTGATATTATCGTTTTATCTTTTGTTGTGTGATTATATGTATTATTTCCCCCTGCTAGCTTGACCTTCATCCCATCTAGTCGACATTGCAAAACGTTGGTGAGAGTGGGAGTGGTATCATGTTTAAGAACTAATTCTCGCTTAGTATTACAGGTCCCTTCTCCCTCCGGCGGTTTTTTTAAAACATTTGTTCTTGTTTTCCTATTTTAATTATAACTTCCAGGATTATATTCTATGTCCTCACCAGGCTTTTGTTTGTGGCCCCAGATAACTCCTGGTATGTGCTTCGTTCTCGTATGTTGTTCTATGTCTCTCCGTCTGTGTTTGTGTGCATGCGTGCGTGCGCGAAATTTTGCGCTTTCCTGACCGTAATAGGGGTAATGTTTTACACATGTTCGAGAGTTTCCGGAGTTGCGGAGTGGGAGCAGTTTCAACTTGTTACCCTTTTCTGTATTTATATGCTTTATAAGTAGGGTGACCATTACCGTAACGGTACCAAGGTGAGATCATACACGTTTTATTAGGAGGGTGTCCATTACCGTAAAGGAAGATTATATATGTTGTATAAGTAGGGTGTACAGTAAGATAACTGTACTAAAACAAGATCATATATGTCATGAAATCAGAGCTAAGGGAACTTGTAACGACGACAACTAGTGAAGAATAGTAACTGTCCACTGTGTAGTTAGCTATCAAAACAAGATGGGCTTTTATTAATATATGGACCCAGAACACAATTAAGTTTCTCAGTCCTGACCTTTTCACTGTGCGGCAATCAATACAAATGATATGTTAATCTAAAATACCTTTAAAGATGACTTAACGGTGAAGTTTTTGTCATAGGTTCACCTGCATGTTTTTGAGAGGCTGGACTGTAAACAAACCAGCGTGCAACGGAACACAGATTGCACATCCGGATCATCACCAAGACCTTATTACTCACTGTACACTGTTGTTGAAAAACGCACAGACAACCACACAATAAGCTCATGTTCTAAAGAATACATAATTGCCTTTAAATCCATACCAAGAATGCCTAAATCTAACTTTTGTATCACCATCAAAGGGAGACAGTAAAAAATGCTTTAAAAATAAACTGGGACTACATTAGTGGGTACTGAACAGGAACTATTAATTGTGTCCTGATTCCATGTGTAGTCAACTGTCAAAACAAGATGGGGTTTTAGATCATGTGTTACGTCAAATGATGTCACACGCAATATCGGTGATAAAAACAAACTTAACTTCATTTGTCAGCCGCCAATGTTCGACATGTGTTCCGCTATATAAAGGGCATTTATAGAGAAAGTTTCATTTGGATCCTTAAAAATGTTATGAACGCGAATTATTTGTATGGATGTGACTCTGAGCATGCAAGATAGCGATCAATTAAAAACGAGATCTTACTTGGAAACAACCACTGACAAATCACAGATAGCAACGACAAAACATGTTATCATGGAACAAAACAATGACAAATCACAGAATGTAAAGAAAAACTGTTCCTTGTATGTAGCCTTCAGCCAACTCCTTTCAGTGTTAAAAGAACATTGCGTTGGTTCCATACATCGATTTAAATTTTAGAAGAAGAACGCACTTTGCTATGTACTTTGGCTTAAGAGAAAGACCAGATACGTGATACAAGATTGTATTATCTGCGTCGAACGTTAAAGTAATGTAGTAAGAGACCGTAGGCTGAGGTAATAATTTATATCTTTCTGTTTGGATTTGATCTGGCTGAAGAAACGATATAAATAAGCCCTAAAACACGACACCTAAATTATCAAATTGTTTCTATTTTAAAATTAGCGAGGATATTTTTCCTTAATAAGAATTTCAAAATGAAAACATCTGGAGAGAAACACCTACGATACATAAACCTGTAAAATGATTTAGTGAATTCTGTAGCTGTTATACTTTCTTTGGGGAATTCAAGTACATAACTCGACGACTTCAACAAGAGATCACTTTTTTTTACTCGACGCGATTACGGGGCAATATTCATAAACAAGAGATCACTTTGTTTACACGACGATATTACGAACGACATTAATAAACAAGAGATATCTTTGTTCGAATACATCTGACTATATATATATCGGAAATTTATTCTCAGTGAGACAGCATGAAGCCAGTTATCATTTGGATTCATTCTCAGTGAGACAGTACTAAACCAATTAAAACTTTGATCTGCAAGCATATTATATGATGCGCCTATTAACCAATATAACCAATATAAAAATCAATAAAATCATTATTGTTCACTAAACATGACTTCCCTTTTAAAATATTTATGAATAATTTCTAATATACTTCACAATCTGAGAGAGAGGAAGTGCTTGTTTATTTGGTTGGTTATTTCTTAACGGCACTTTCAATGCAATATTGGTTGCATGATGCCGAGAAAACGGGTGCGATGTACATTCCCCAAGGGTACACTATGGGAGTCGTCCTGGCATTAGCAGAGAGAAAAGAAGCAGTCATTGACCATTATAGTATCTAATGTATTAAGTATGCAAAGTCTCCAGGCTCAAATGCGCGATCTCGAATCTTTTAAACACGATCTCGAGGGAGTCAAGGAGAAACGTCGTTTGAATCACTTGGTAAAGTAATCGAGAAGAAAGTTATGCGCGTTCTTGAGTCTCAAATTTGTAATCTCGAAAGTTACATTCAGGACAAAATCGATTCAGTTAGCGATTTTGAAGTGGAGCGTTGGTTTATTTTTATTAGATTTACACATGTTGTTATTTTAATTCGCCACGTAAGCAGCTTAGTACACCGGTGGTTGAATCATCATGAAAGTTTGTTTTCTGGTTGAGAACATTAAAATATACTGGGGGGTATTTATAGGAGGCAAGGATCACTTTTAACAAACAGCGGATGTACTTGTAGGGGGCAAAGAATACCTTCAAAAATTAGGGGATGTACTTGTAGGGGGCAAATGGACACATTTAAACATTAGTGCGTGTATTTGTAGGGGCAATGAACGCCTTTAAAAATTAGGGGATCTACCTATAGGGGAAAAGTAGCACTTTCAAACATTAGAGTATGTACTTGCAGGGGAAAACGAACACCACTACAAATCTGCAAATTAGTGGATGTACTTGTAGGGGGCAATACAAACCTTAAAAAAATAGGGAATGTACTTGTATGAGGCAATAAATACCTTCAAACATTAGCGGATGTACTTCCAGGGGCAATGCACGCCTTAAATTGTTAGGGCATGTACTTTTAGAGGGCAATGAGATCCTTTAAACATTAGTGGATGTATTTGTAGAGGGCAATGAACGCCTTTAAAAATTGGGGATTTACTTGTAGGGGGCAATTAACGCCTAAATGTCCTTTAAAAATTAGTGCATGTACTTGAAGGGGACAATGAGCACCTTTAGAAATTACGGGATATACTTGTGTGAGATAATGAACACCTTTACAAATTGGTGGATGTACATATAGATCAATGAACAGCTTGAACAATTATGGTATGTATTTGTAGGGGGCAATGAATACCTTTACAAATATGGGGATGTACTTGTAGGGGGAAAAGGACACCTCCAAAAATTAGGGGATGTACTTGTGGGAGGTAATTAGCCAGAGGGTGATTACATTGTTCAACCATTACTCGAGTTAAGTCTATCTGTCCTTCGAGTTAAGTCTATCTGTCCTTCGAACTTTACGTTGGTCTCCTTTATTTACTTAATTAATCAAGATACTGATTAACAAATGGACCGAATTTAGTAATCAGCTTTTCATTCTATCATTGCTATATGAGTAGATCCCTGGCCAGTACAGACATCATACAGTAATCTGTTTTCATTCTGTCATTTCGTATACGAGTTAATCCCTGAAAAGTAAAGATATCATATAGTAATCAACATTTCATTATGTCATTTGATATACGAGTGCATCCTTAGCCAATACAGCTCAACAATCATCTAATCCGTTGTAGCCCAATATTTTATTGAGTCTATTAGTCACATATTTATTTGAAGGATTTCTTTTCTATCATAATATTTTTTACATCGTCTTCACGTTTTCAATACATCTCATTTTAAATATTCTTATTCATTACCACCCACATCGTTTAGGAGTCATGCGCCAATTCCTAACTTTGCAAGTTAGTTGTCCTGGGGGTCAAAGGAGGCCTTCTGAAGTTATCCTATAATTTTCTGGTTACTGCGTTATGGCCCTTTGATATTAGATCATCGTCGTATTCGATATCTGACATTTGAAAACTAATCGTTCATTCGAATTTATTTTGGACTCTTGGCAGTTGTAATTGTTCAAGATAAATATCAGAAATCTATGGAAGCCCGACGGGCGTGTAACAGATGGAATGGGATGATCATTAAAGACATATTGGGATGTAACGGGTGTGCCGCGATGGTTCAATACAATAACTGGGACTCTACGACGCATCAATTTTGTGCACTGCAAATATGCTGTCTACTTTGTTTGCAGTTGTTATTTTGGGGATTCAAAGATATTCTTTATTATATACCCATTTATTCTTAGATGGCTGATCTGGCGTGCGATACATCTATTCAGTCTGTGATTTCTTATCGCACACCTAAAATGTCCGTATCGCACGCCCATCATGGAACTATTTTTTACAACTTGAAATATTACATAATAGTCCATTTGTAAGATATATGGAACGATTTATTGCTGTACATGTAAAATTATTCAAAAATGCCAGCACACGTTTTTATTTTAAGAAATTCAATCATATTTGGTGACAATGGCCTCTTTTGCTGCCGGGTCAGTACCGTAAGTAATGAATGGCAGTTTATGTGCATTGTACGGTAGAGAGAGAGAGAGAGAGAGAGAGAATCTTGCCGCTGAAATCTTTAAAAATCTAGACAAGATATGAAAGAATCAGGGAATAATGCGAATATTTAAGGAGAAAACTATGTTTAATTCATCAGATAAAATCGACAGTGTAAATCATCTAAAATACCAAAGTCAACTAAAATCAATTTCAGCATCAGAGTTTTAAACATACTGTTTGTGGAATTATACTCTTTTATGGAGCAAATTTATGTTTAGGAACTTAAAATATGTCTATTACAATTACCGAGGATTCGAATTTTTATAGTTAATCTGAGATAAAACTGACAAATGTTTGCAGCATAAAGAAAGACATATCAGAGAGAGTAGCAGCTGTTTCAATTGAATTACATCTTATTACAATGTTGTTGAAATATTTTCAGCTCTGGGGCACATAGTGGGAACTGGTGTTTACATTGTAAATTCTTGCAACTGTTTAATTGGAAAGCAAGGAGAAAACATAACAATATTGTAATATTGATTAAAATTTTCATGTTAAAATATATGCAAATAAACATTACAAATCTAGTCCGCATGTTATAAATAGACCAAATTTTATATTTCTTGAAATGTATAAAGAACTGTTAATGAATGAGCTTTCTGTAAATAAATTAAATGTATTTAATTCCCGTTAATTTGCTAAATTTGCTTGGATATGGTGTCTATTCAGTAAGAAAAAGGGCAACTTACTGCTCCAAAACCTGAGTTCCATTTGAGAGCAAAGAAAGATGCACTTGCCTGTGACAACAGATTAAGTCAGTTCATATGTCCCACACAACATTTTTTAAAAAGAAAAATTAAGCTAGAGAGTAAGTCCATATCGGAAATGCAGACAGACCGATGACGCACCTATATATATATATATATATATATATATATATATATATATATATATATATATAGTCCTAGCCTCGGTTACACACACAATATCATTCATAAAACGCCAAATTTCCAATTCATTTTTGTAAAGTATATATTAAACATATTTAGAAGAATGAGTGAATAATAATGGGATCTGTGATAAATAAAAAATGACCTAAGCGTTTTGTTCCTAGTTAGGGGAAATGATTCGTTTGATACGAGTAGGCACGACATCGACGTTCCTAGGCCGTCAAAAACTATTTTTTCCACCTACCCGGAACAAACGACTGTTGCAATTTGAGTATTATCGCACATGCCAATTCTGTCAAAGGATCAATGCAGTGTTGATTAGTGATTAAAAAATGATAATATACAAATAATAAAAATAATCGTAACATACATGTAAAATAATTTTTAATTCTTACCTTAAGAGATTGGAACCCAGATCCGCCGGTAAAAGGAACCAATCACCTTACCTGCACGCATCACTCCATATTCCATCACGACAAGGTAAATATAATCATAAAATGATGGTTCAACATCTGCGATATATGCGCTCCTGCGCTAGAGGCACAATCATGGCAACTGATGAAATATATTAGTCATCAACTGTGATAATACAGTAATAACAGACGTTCAATAGTGGCTAGTATCGCTAATAGCAAAATTTTAAATATCCATATATAGAAGAAATAAAATGTATTTGTGTTCATTTTCTATGGCGGGCATCGGATGATGGTAAGACACACACACACACACACACACACACACACACACACACACACACACATATATGTAGATATATATATCTTCCCAAAAAATGTTTCTCTTGTTAGCCAGCTGTAAATTCAACTGTAAAAATCAAGAAGAATGACTTGTCCGTTTGATCCCTAATTACTACAGTTAATAGGTTCTTGTCCACATGAGGCGTACATGTGGTAATTAGCTTTTATTGACCTTATTATTAGGGACTGGTCTATCGAAGTCCTTATTATTAAGGCCTGTTTGATTTGAGTCCTTATTGTTAGGACCTGGTCTACCTGAGTCGTTATCATTAGGGCCTGGTGTACCTGAGTCCTCATTATTAGTTCCTGCTCTACATCAGGCAAACATATAGTGAGCATCTATTGTTCTTATTATTAGGGCCTGGTCTACCTGAGTTCTTATTAATTAGGGCCTGGTCTACATGAGTCTTTACTATTAGGAACAGGTCATCAGAAAACTTTGATTATTCTAAACTTTGATTATTTACACCAATATGCTCAAAACAAATTGTCTGAAAGAGTCATTAAAAAGTAATGTTAATACATCATCAAGACAAAGTCTTCAGAGCATTGTTACAAATATATTCTCTATAGGGGACTATTTTAAGTCGTACATTAAACTCTGTCTTTTATGAGTTCAATCTAAGAAGCATGGACGAAAAGTGTAGCCGCTGACACAAAAGAATATCAGTGTACTCCTTTAACATTTGTATTTTGTTTGTGTCTGAATTAAACTATACAGAAAACAATGGACCACATTGAAAAGGCATGAATATGTAAGATAATATTCTAAAGGCATAATTATAAAAGGAATCTCTAAATAGAGGAGGTCATTCTTGTTATATACAATTACTCCCTTTTGATGATCTGTCACTGGAATACCATGGCTTATTGTAGCCATTCTATTCAACTTGTTTTGTACTGTACTTTTCCGTTTCCGAAAGTTCACACCATGTCAGAAGAGCAGAAATCAGCAACACAAGCATGTTATTTTTTTTTCACCAGTCATTTCCACAATTTGATTATTTGCCTTCTTAAATTTATTTCAACAGTTTATGACGTACTTTCATGTCAATGTAGACCTAAACATTGTTTCGAACATAGTGTTGTGAACTGTTTGTATGTTTAGATGTCCCCACCTTTTTCGTATCCATCAATGCACACGGCCTTCATAGATTGTTTATCTGAGCGAATTGTACCTATTATAAAATACCACAATGCCTGTATTGACCACAGCTGACAAAATTATGTATGAGGCTCCATCATATGTGCACGCAAATGAGCATTGATATTTTTCCCGGATTATGTCAGTGTTTTGCGCTTACCTGATTATGATTGCCAAGACTGTTACTTCGTTATACAATTATACGTTTTCCCGAATGTGTGGGTTGTAAACCAAACGATAAAAGTTTCGTACTCTGCAGAGACCAGATGGCGTCACGTTTTCTGAGGTTTTATGCGTTTACATGAACTCTGAAATCACAGAGCGTTATCATTGCAAATTGTTACACCACACTGAGCAAATGGACCGCATTGATAATCGTTGGTATTGTAATAAAACTCAAATGGAATTGCATAATAGTCGCTTTGAACAAGATTATATATCGCTTGTGAATTACCACGAAGAGTCACTTCTGAGATTTTTTTACGTTGCTGAATTCCAGATTGGACAAGTATAGGTTCATTTTTCCCGACAACCTTAGGACTGGACGTTGGCAGCAAATGCTGCTGCAGAGCAACCATTATTTTAATTCTTTTTAACTGCGTCCTCACGTCTGAGCCATTTAGTGCATATTTGTACCATTATTTAATACAGCTATAATCATATGAAGCCTTGTTAGCCAATCGCCAGATGTTTTCAACGGGCTACATTAACATTTCCTGTGCGTATTAATGTCCGAAATATCGTCCCAACATCGTAAAGTTACACCCTTCAACAATGACTTGCTCAAGATGAACACCGATATATTCATGACGAATTTGTACCTGATATTGTTCTGAGAAATGCTTTGCCAGGACCTTTCCTTAATTGTTGTGGCCATGTTAGTAGTCCGTGCGGCTACATACGAGCAAAAAGTCTGATATATATATTGAATCTTTAGACGTTAACGCTTCGGACGTGTTTATATCTGCTAGCGACATCAACCACTCTTAACATGTATTTTGACGTAATTTGATTTCTGCTGATGGGTTGGAGAAACGAAATAGTATTGGTTTGTATGTGTTTTGAAGCCGGTATTAAATAGCTCACCTCGATATCTAGATATCTGGACCTAGATATCGAGGTGAGCTATTTAATACCGGCTTCAATACTTTTCCAAAAATACATGCGTACTGTAATAAAGTGCTGCATGTTTAGTACCCATTAGGGTTGTATACGTAACAGTATGACCTTTTTTAAAAAACGTGTTAACACGAGGCATGCGAAGATGCTAAAGAAAACATTCTATGGCGTGAAAACACGCTGTACTAACGTTTCCCGTTGTAGCCGTTGAATACGACACGATTGTTAAGCTAGCGCATTGGACCGACTAGTGCAATTTTAGCCTCCATAGCGCCGCTAATAGCAAATCGAGCTGTACGTTTGCCCATCGGAGGCACTTTAATTGCGTCTAGAATATGCAAACACGATTTACGTCAATTATGTTTGTGTCATGAACGCCTTTGAACGCCATGTACGCGTACATGTCTGTCATGGATGTCTTTTATATACAATGTACTCAGAATCCTGACAATATTCTGCAGCGTACTCATGTTCCTTTGATGGCAAATCGTCTATTCGCCAACGTGACTGGTATTGCTTTTATGGTTCGTGTTCGTGTACGACATCCCATACAATATGAACTCATGTGGGGTTATATTTATATCAAATGGCACCGTTAATTCGTTTAGCGAATCATAATAAAGCAATTAGACAACAATGTCTTCTTTCCGTAATATATATTTCAGCACAGTTAACGACATCGCCAGAAAAATATTAAGTGCATTTTCCGATTTCACTGCGAGTGATCATGTTTGGTCCGTCCAGGTGAGAGAAGACTCCGTTGTTGATGAATCTGCTCATGAGATGTTATATTTGTTCGCTCAGTCACCTGACTAGCAATGGTGTTGCGAAGTACATCGCAGTTTTAACGACGTTGTTAGCTCATTAATCGAAAACAATGGTAATGCCAGTCCTGGATAAAATCAAGCGACTTACGAAGCGGTCGAGTTTATCACGGACATCAACGACTCACCAGGCATCAATAATTTAGAAGCGTCGCTGATTGATCGTGTCGTGTATGAAGACGTCATGCCTTATCGACAAAAAATTTTGAACAAATATTTTAAAAGATTAGAAATTGCCATCGAAGGTTATCGTTCAGATATTAAGCAGAGTACCATCTGGAAGACATTAACGAGGCTCCATAGGATAAATCGTCGAATAGGTTATCATGACGCACTTGACAATGCCAGGATCATGTCGTCGACTGCGATCAATCTAACGCACGACACCGGCGTGGAAAGGTATCAAAGTAGCCATCTATACATTTTCTAAAGCTTTAGTACAGCTTTCACCAGGCTTTTATGCGTGAGATCTTACCACGATCTCACCAATGTTTCGTACGTGCATACCGTATACTAATCTAACAATGACGCGCAATAAGTTTGCTTGCAGGAACCAAGACGAATATTTCCTGACACGCTTGTTCTCCGTTAAAATCGTGTCTGTTTGCTAGATAATTGGCCGCAACATTTAAACGTTGCGCTTGATTTGATCAGCACAGCAATCAAGTATGCCGGCGTGTCTGGCGTGTACCTTACTTATACCAATAGTGATGCAACAATTACGATGCAACCAAGATTATCATTATCCAGCCAGGTTCGTATAATTTAGATCTCTCCTCGTGTATGTCATCACGGGGATTTTGAAGAAACCGACATCACTATTGGTAGAATACAATGAGTTAAGAAAGAAAATAAAAATAAGAATTTCGTGAAGTTGCACAGAAAGACGTATGTTGTACAGCAACAAGAACACGATAAAAGAGCAAAAGAAATTATATTAAAGACTGTCATTGGCAACATAATGTGACTGGTGAAAGAATGGCTTGTGGAAACATGGGTGTATGAAAACAATGGTGAGAGGGGCGGATGGATTGCATAGAAGGAAGTGGAATGAGACAGTTACAGTTAATTATGAAAATCCATGAATTATGTTATTGAAGGAAATAAAACGGAAATGACTTGTGTGTGTGCATTTCCATGAAAGAAAACCTTAAATTATCTTATTACAAAAAGTTCTCAAATGTACATGATATGAAACAGTAGGAAAAAAATAATAATGAAAGCATAACCTGTTTCAAAATAATTTAATATTTGGATATGCTTCGGTGAACATCTAATTTCAATTACCTCTTTCCACAAAATCCATTTGTTTTGTTCTCCCCCACACAGCACATTTGACAAGGTCTTGTTAACACCTTTGCAGAATATCTTCTTTTGCTACATTCCTCTAATCATCTTTCCCGTTCAGCGTTTCCACGTTCCGTTTATACTGTGGAAATCTGGGCTCCAGTGTCCCTGCATGTTACATACAAACCATTCGTCTATACACAAAGCATTCATATTAATTCTTGTCTCAAGGTTATGAGTCTATAAACAAAACATTCATCTTTTGTCTCAAGGTCAGGCGTCTAAACACAAAACATCGAACTTGATTCTTATATCAGGAGTCTAAACACAAAACATTCATCTTTACCCTTGTTTCAAGGTCAGGTGTCTAAACACAAAACTTTCACCTTTACTCTTGCCTCAAGGCCAGGATCTTACAAGTGGATGTCTGATACTATTATGTGAAATTACAGATGGAAAAATATATGAGAGTTAATTACTGGGTCCTAATGCTAGTGCGTGATACCTGCAATTATCTAACCTGATTGATACCATTTGTTTCCATTGATTTTAGTTTCATTTTAGCAGTTATCCTCTTGCAGGACAAAGAGGATTTTCCTTTCTGCCTGCTTTGTGTGTGTGTGTGTGTGTGTGTGTGTGTGTGTGTGTGTGTAATATACTATGTATACGGCCTCAACTGCATAAGAACATTGAGAACTCTTCAATTTAAAATTTCAATACATATTCTACGACATAACTTGCAAACGCTGACTTTGATCCAACCATGGGACCAAAATTTATAGCCTACATATTTTCGCTCTACCGTTATAATCAACAAGATTTGTGGTGGCAAGGAATCTGTGCATATAGCTCTGTTATACTGTAGAAATTATCTCTGGCGCATATTTAATATGTCGATCCCCCAGGACCACATAATAGGACATTATTCCCTCCCCCAGTATAGGTTTATCCCCTTTAAAACTTTTTTTAACAACCCAAATATACATCTTTGTGTATCGCTATGGACAATTTGATTCTGAAGCGTTGGGAATAGGACATTCCTATCATAGAGATAGACTAAGACTTGAGTTTACTGTATTTTCCTATTATTTTATGAGAAACATAAAAATCGGAGCCATAAAAGTCTTGTATGACCATGAAATTCCATAATTAACGTAAATATTAATATTTCCGATATCTTTTTTTCCTCTATCCCATCACAAAATAGGCTAGTATATTTCCTGCGGTATGAAATGTTTAAAACCTTGTTCTGGCGGAGGTGATTATGTCCTATTCTTCATTTCTTTGTGGGGATTTTATCCTACACCCAAACAATATATGGGTTATTATATATAATTTGTCGGTAACTTGTAAGCAACGAATATGTCTCCCTGTGGTGCCAGGAATGATAAACTTTCTCAAATATCCGAAATATGGCAGTAAAATTTTAGTTGCAAGTAGTTGGATTTTGTACACTAAATCCCAATAATACAATGTAAGGCGTCCGCCATGATATTGATGTTGTATGGGTCTTTCTTACAAAATAAGCAGTGTTCAGTAGAATGTTCCCTGGTTGACTGAAGGGTAACTAGATGCCAAATTTACA
This sequence comes from Megalonaias nervosa, assembly GCA_016617855.1. Classification (NCBI taxonomy): domain Eukaryota; kingdom Metazoa; phylum Mollusca; class Bivalvia; order Unionida; family Unionidae; genus Megalonaias; species Megalonaias nervosa. Next base: position 6,165 of record JAECUM010039022.1, on the reverse strand, counting down.
ACAATATCTCTGAAACTTGGCAGCCTATATTGCAACTTCTCCATAGATTAAAGTCTGCTAGTCTGATTATGCCTGCTCTGAAGTCTGTTTTCTGATGGAGACCGCTCCGGTGGCCTAAGTGGTTAGAGTATCTTACTTGGATGCTGAAGGTAGTGGGTTTGAACCCAAGCTGAGTCATACTAAAGACTTCTATAAATATTAATATAAGCTGTCTCGCTTGGGCTTAGCATTAAGAGGTTAGTGTTAGGACTGGTCTGCCTGTTGTCAGGATAATGTGACTGGGTAGGACATGATGCTATATGACTGTGGCATGATGCCAAAGTGTTAGACATCAATGTAAACTGCCACACTGCAGACATAATAGCGATATGACAAAAATGTTAAAGCTACATTAAAAATGTGAATCACACAAACACGCACACATTTTCTGACACAAGCAGGTTGATGCATTTGCAAATTCTATTTGCATAGGTTTTAGTTGTTGAAATGTGAAGGATGTCTAGGGATGCCAAAGCCAGTTGAAGATGAGGTATCAGTGCCCACAGAAACATTTTTCAGACACTGGCCCAGGGCTAGTGACTTTTAATGAAAACAAAAATCACAAGCTCCGACTCCAGTTTCCATGTGCTAATAATTGCCCTATTTTTAAAAGTATCATTTGTCACACAACGATGAAATTGCTGTGCTGCAAATATGAAAAGAAATTAATGTAATCTTATTAAATTGACTTTTGTATTTTTTTCCGATCTCACAGTATTTCAAGTAAAGCAATGTTTTCCTCCAGGTCCTGATGTCAGCCATTGTCCAGTGGTAGATAGTAGCACATTATTGTTACTACCTTGTTGGCACCACCGCTAGTGGTCCATCAATCGGATTACCTTTGTAGCTACCTTCGATCATAAACAAAGAAAGCGCTTCCTAGATTGAATTGTGAAGTTAAAATGTCTTTAATTATGTAGAGTACGCGTTGCCGTGCTCCTGAATAATATTAAATGACAGGAAAACAGGTACGCAGTCCACAGTGAAATAATGATAAGTCTAGTCAAAACATTAAAAATTTCAACAAATCTTTTGACTAGTATGGAGTAGAAATTGCCATCAGAAATAACTTTCATTGCTTTATGTGGTGCAATTTTAGAACTGATATTGTTTCAAAACATGCATAAGTGTTATTTATCTAATATGTGTTCATTATATTATTTGCTTGCAGACATGGGTTTGAAAAGGATGTTCTGGAAATAAATAGGATTAAAACAGTCGTTCCTTAGGTCTTTTATTTCAGTTCAGAATATATTGGCTATAGATGGAATGATGATCGTTCACGTCAAATACGGCTTATAAAAATATTTGTCAAGAAGTTTCGATTTGACATGGGATTATTTCAGTTCTGAATGTTTCATTCCTGTACAATTCAGTGTACTTTATGTCCATGACGTGTACACAAAATACATTTCTGTGTGCCAGTACAAAAAGTTATCCTTGAATTTGATAAAGATAGTCATGGTTTTCATCAAGGAGTGACTTTCCCTCTGGGGAAATATATTCTACTTTTTAGTTTTAATATGGAACAGAGAGCGGTGACATTATTTAATCCCTTGACTAATATGGCCATTTGACTTCCAAAGTGTGTGTTATATTTACAAATCTATCTGATCATGTAACCAGAAATGGAAAATCTTTGGAGACTACAAGTCCGCAAGACTGTACTGAATTCACAAAGTCCTCGATGTACCTCTGTACAGTGACCACTTCATACATGCGCCCATGTTTAATAGGTGCGGACTTTACATTTGTGACAACATTAAATGATTTGGCAAACTTGGTGCTATCTGCTCTGTCCGTTGACTTTCATCTTCGCCAAAACATTACATAGACTGAAATGTGATGTTACGATTTCTTTAATTATGCCAAGTGTGTGTTATAGTATGCCTGGTAAGTTTAAAATGACAGAAAAAAAAGTAGTAAAAGAGTACATATTGAGAGAACAATAGGTCTAGCCAAACATTAAACATTTTACAAATGAACAACTCAATAAATATTTGATAATAGCATATTAATTTATATCTGATTGCAAGTCTGCACATGATATTCTCGCGTGAGATCTAACACAAATTAATCTCACGTGCATTTTAATATGCAAATTAGTTAGAACTCGCATGAGCAAATATATTCTAATAAGAAAAGCACGTGCAGGAATAATTAGCATGAACAAGCTCTTGCTCACGTGAGCAAGTCTGCTCATGTGAAAATTGCATACTTCATATTGTTACGTATATGTAATTAAATTGCTTGTGTGTTAGTTTTAAAATTCTTTTTATTTTATTTTTGTTTCATTACATTTTATTGTAATGATTATTGAAAGGATTCGAAATTCTTTTTCAGTAATTTGATATTTTCTTTTACTAAATGTTATTTATCTAAGACGTAAAACGTGTTACATGAGAATTATTTTTAGCTAACCTAGTTCGTCTTAGGTTGCGTAAGTTTGTAAACAGGCAGTTAAAATGATTGGTCAGTATCAGGACCATACTTTCCTTGCGTGATCACCATGTGTAAACAACGTGTATATATTATTGGTAGTAAGAGACCACATGAGCCATCTCGCGAGACTTGAAATGATGTTTTGGGGTTTAAATACGCATTCTTAATATTCTTCTGTCAGAGTCATTTTAACATCTTGAAGGAACAAGGTGTTATCTTTATTTCTTGCCAGATTGTTTGTTTTTCATCTGATTTTTGGATTTAATAATTTATTCTCCTGGAAACTCAACAAGTTGACTTTCTTATAAAAAGTTCTGAAAGATGTTCATGGAAATTTATTCTGGAATTATTCGGAAATAAAAACTGTAATTCAGTTGAGGAATTGTTGATACTCGTACATTGGACCACATCTGACGTCATCGCCTTCCATATTTGTACGTCGTCGAGATTCGAACCTGGATTCTAATATTACTATTTAGTGATAGGAATTGTGTTTTCATTCTTAGGATCAAATTTTGGATTATATTCACAAACTGTAAGTCCTGTTTACCAATTTTTACATTGTTTTCTAGGGAAATAAATTATTTTGTTAAAATATACAAAGCTTGTTGACTTCACTCTTTTCTTCTGTTACATTTGTACGAGCCTACACGTAACAGGAGAAAATTGGGTCGCTCGTCCTTGGGATATGTGAATTTTCGTTAAATATTTCAGAAAATTGTTTTTTGAAATTTAAATTCCACTAGTCTTTAAATCCCAAGTACTATTTTGCATTTTATTTGAAATCTTAAGTGAAAACAACAGGCTTTTATTCACAATGTCATCAAAAGTGGAAACTTTTCTTTCTAATCCAACTCAGGAGCAGTTGAATAGTCTGAAAAGAGATGAGTTGCTTGAAATTGCCAGAAAGTACGATCTTTCTGAAGCAAAATCTTCCTTAACGAAACAAGAAATTAAAAATATTTTGATCCAATATTTGGTGGGGAAAAATATTTTTCATGAAAGTGTTTTGGCATCAGTCAGTAAGCCTATGACAGACACTGACATTAAAGTAATCGAATTAAAAATGAAATACAAAATGGAAGTAGAGTTAAGGAAGCTCGAGTTTCAGAAAGAAGAAAAAGAGAAATAAATGCAGTTGCAATTTGAAGAGAAGCAATTGCAAATGCAGTTTGAAGGAAAGGAGAGAGAGAGAGACAGGAGAGGAAGAAAGATAAACAATTACAATTTGAGAAAGAGAGATGCAATTACAAAGAGAGAAGGATGAAAGGGAATTTCAACTTGGAATGAAAGAATCTGAGCTGGCAAGTGGCAAGCACGATTCCACTTCACATACAGATTCAAGTTTTGTAATTACAAAAAATATCAGGTTAGTTCCCCCTTTCAGAGAAAAAGAAGTAGACAAATATTTTCCTCGTTTTGAAAAAGTTGCGGAAAATTTGAAATGGCCAAGGGAGTATTGGACTCAGCTACTACAATGTGTACTAGGTGGTAAAGCTAGTGATATTCACCATTCAATGTCAGTACAACAGAGTTCTGAATATGATTTGGTTAAGGAATGCATCTTAAGGGGTTATGCCTTAGTCCCTGAGGCTTATCGGCAAAAATTCAGAAACTATAAAAAGGAAGCTGGACAGACTCATGTTGAATTTGCAAGAGAAAAAGTGCAGTTATTTGAGAGATAATGGTTAGCCAAGAAAGTTGAAAATGATTATGAAAGTCTTCAACAACTTGTATTGCTTGAAAAGTTCAAAAACTGTATCCATTATGACATTAAAACTCATCTTGAAGAGCATAAGATCGAAACCTTGGAAAATGCTGCTCTTGCTGCCGATGAGTATTATTTTACTCATAAAGTTCCTGTTGTAGGCAAATCATTCACTCAGCAGTCTACTGGTAGAAAGGTATTTCAGCCTAATACGACTCCTCCTAAAATTCAATCTGGCACAACATCTAAAAATCAAGCTTCTGATAAACTTGATTCAAAATCCTTGTCTCTGCCTACGTGTACCTATTGCAAGAAGAAAGGACACGTCATTTCTGATTGCTTCAAGTTGAAATATAGGCATCAGAATCAAGATAGACCTATCCCAAATGCTCTTATTTCTTAGAGGTCAAGGTCACGGTCATGTATTGAAAGCAATACATTTGTTGGGTCTCATAAACCCCAGTCTGATTTTATGATGGAGAATTTTGAACCATTCTATATCACTCTTGGGTGATTCGGCCAATCCTATCCCTATTAAAATTTTAAGGGATGCAGGAGCTTTTCAGAGTCTTTTAGTGTCAGGTATTTTGCCTTCTTCTGAGACGTCCTGTTCTAATGAGAGTGTTCTCATTCAGGGAGTAGAGTGCGGCTTTGTTAATGTTCCTCTCCATTCTGTAAATTTGACATCAGACTTAGTTTCAGGACCTGTGACAGTCGGTACAGTGTCTAACCTAACCGTTGAGGGCATTCATTTGTTGCTAGGCAACGACCTAGCTGGAGACAAGGTTGTGGTTAATCCACTTGTAACTGACAAGCCTTCTTTGGATCAGAAACTTGATCCAATTGAAAAAGAATACCCTGAGATATACCCAGCTTGTGCAGTTACCAGAGCTGTGTCAACGAAAGCTCTTGAGAATGATTTTGATAAGGAAAATATTCCTTTAGCTGACATATGTATTGGTCAGACTTTTGATGAGGTCACTTTCACTTCTAATTTTGAGCAATCAAAAGGTATTGATCACAGTGATCCTCTTTTAAATACTCATTCTCTTTTATCTGATCAGGGTGATAAACGACACTCACATGACGTCGAACTAGAAAAAGATCCTGAGACCTCCTGTTTGTTTCAGAGTGCCATTAGTGAAACTGAAGCCACTGAAATACCTGTCTGTTATTTCATTAAAAATGGAATTCTTATGAGAAAATGGAGACCTACCTAGGTACCTGCTAATGACGAGTGGTCAGTGAACTATCAGATTGTAGTTCCAAAATCTTACAGACAGGAAATACTTAGTTTGGCCCATGAAACTCCTCTGGCTGGTCATTTAGGGATAAATAAAACTTACAACAAGATCTTGACTCACTTTTATTGGCCAAAAATCAAAAGTGATGTTTGTAAATTTTGTAGATCTTGTCATACATGTCAAATGGTAGGAAAACCTAATCAGAAGATACCTAAGGCTCATCTGCAACCAATTCCTGCATTCGACGAACCGTTTAGCAGAATTATGGTAGATTGTGTTGGTCCCTTACCTAAGACCAAGTCAGGCAACCAATATTTGTTGACCATTATGTGTGCGTCAACAAAATTCCCAGAGGCAATTCCTTTGAGGAATACTATAGTAAAAACTTTGATAAGGTTTTTTGCTCAATTTGGCCTTCCCAAATCTGTCCAATCAGGTAAAAGGTCAAATGTCATGTCTGGACTTTTCCAGCTTGTTATGCTTGAATTTGGGACTCCGCAATTCAATTCAAAAGTGAAACTATGGTTTCACAAAATTTTACTTGAGAGAACATTTGAGTCCTGTAATAGAGTTCAATCTCTTTTGCTCATTCTTCAAAATTTTCTTCAATTTAGATTTTACGGCTCTTACAAAGTAAAGAAGAAAATGAATGAATTAAATTATAATAGTACTCTGGTCTAAATAAATTAAGGGGGTACTAGTCTATTGAAAGAGATAGCCAAGTAAATTATA
>JAECUM010039021.1:0-13387 GCA_016617855.1 Megalonaias nervosa | reverse complement strand
TCCACGGCATATTCACTGTTTGTAAGTACTATAGCCTTCGGCATAATCACTGTTTGTAAGTACTGTTGTCTATGGCACATTCACTGTTTGTAAGTACTATTGTCTATGGCACATTCACTGTTTGTAAGTATTATTGTCTATGGCACATTCACTGTTTGTAAGTATTATTGTGTACGGCATATTTACTGTGTGTACTATAGTCTACGGTATATTCACTGTTTGGAAGTGCAAATCTCTACGGCATATTCACTGCTTGTAAGTACTATTGTCTATGGCATATTCACTGTTTGTAAGTACTATTGTCTATGGCACATTCACTGTTTGTAAATATTACTGTCTATGGCATATTCACTGTTTGTAAGTACTATTGTCTACGGAAAATTCCCTGTTTGTAAGTACTATTGTATACGGCATATTCCCTGTTTGTAAGTACTATTGTATACGGCATATTCCCTGTTTGTAAGTACTATTGTATACGGCATATTCACTGTTTGTAAGTACTATTGTCTTAAGGGATATCAGGGATTGTAAATTGTAGGGTTTAAAATCTAAAGTTATTATTTTGTCGGAAAGCTAAGCACATTGTTTACATCTAGAGAATTTTGGAATGATCTGCATAACAAATTTTAACCTGGGGCACCATTTTGTTTGGGTGATGTAGAGCGATTTGATTAAAATTTTATTAGTTAATGAATTCATAAAAATAGGTCTCACACTAAACATAGTTGACAATGCATACCAATATTTTGAATTTCTAAAACAAAAAATATTGAAAATGTCCTTTGAGATGATAAAGTCATCGTAAATAAATAGTAGTAAAAAAGGGACACATACTTCAATATATTTCGTCAAATATACCTTCTTCTTTAACAGCATTTGCAGGAAACGAAGAGTAAAAGACACGTTTTGGGCATGAACATGGGAGAATGGGTAGTAAACGATGTGTTTTGGGCATGGACATCGGAGAATGCGGAGTAAAAGACGTAGTTTGGGTATGGACACGGACGAATGCGGAGTAAAAGACGTGTTTTGGGTATGGACATGGGAGAATGCGGAGTAAACGATGTGTTTTGGGCTTGAACATGGGATAATGCATAGTAAGAGACGTGTTTTGGACATGGACATAGGAGAATGCAAAGTAAAAGACGTGTTTTGGGCATGGATAAGGGAAAATGTGGAGTAAAAGAATTGTTTCGGGTATGGACACGGGAGAATGGGGTGACGAGGTATCATGAGAGATACAATTACAGTCAGATGGATAATCTCTTCCGTACTATTCTTCCTCCCTCCCCACCCCAACCCCCTTTTCCTCTCCAGATTCTCTACAATCAATCCATCCTGTTCAGCTGGTAATGTGAAATATCTTCTGCCACATAGCTGGTTAATACGATTAGAAATATAATTCGTTCCTCTCTCTCTATTCGAAACAGCTTGCCCCGTGGGATGTACTGCTAACCGTTGTACTTTGGGTATTGGATGTCCTCTAGGCATGTGCATGTCGGGATGGTGTGGTAAGCCTGGGTGAGTATACAGTTATCATGATCATCACCATCACCATTATTCAAATCACATGTAATTTAATCAACAGTAATGGAATAAAAGCCATTATTCGAAACTTTACAAATCATTATTATCATTGCGACGTCTGTTACTGGCAACATTACTACTATTATCAACAATACTACCACCAACATCACCACCACTGATTAATGTAAGACAATAAGCACCGCCACCCTCTCCACTGCTACCACTGATGCTGCTTGTTTTAGTACCAAAGCTGCTTCTATTAATGCCAATTGATCCGTTGCTAATACTGCTGTTATTACTACTTCTACTACTACCACTGCTGCTACTACTACTTCTACTGTTAATACTACTGCTTTTCTATTACTACTTCTGCTGTTACAGTTATTACTTACGCTTTTACTATTACTACTTATGCTTTTACTATTACTACCTCTTCTTTTAATACTACTATTTATGCGTTTACTATTACTACTTATGCTTTTACCATTACTACTTGTGCTTTTAATACTACTACTTATGCTTTTACTATTACTACCTCTGCTTTTAATGCTACTACTTATGCTGTTACTATTACTAATTATGCTTTTACCATTACTACTTGTGCTTTTACTATTGCTACTTATGCTTTTACTAGTACTACCTCTGTTTTTAATACTACTACTTATGCTGTTACTATTACTACTTCTGCTGTTACTATTACTACTTATGCTTTTACTATTATTACTTATGCTTTTACTATTACTACTTATGCTTATACTATTACTACTTATGCTGATACTATTACCACTTTTGCTGTTACTATTACTACCTTTGCTTTAACTATTGCTACCTTTGCTTTTAATGCTACTACTTATGCTGTTACTATTACTACTTACACTTTTACTATTACTACCTCTGCTTTTAATACTGCAATTTATGCGTTTACTATTACTACTTATGCTTTTACTATTACTACTTGTGCTTTTAATACTTATGCTTTTACTATTACTACCTCTGCTTTTAATACTGCAATTTATGCGTTTACTATTACTACTTATGCTTTTACTATTACTACTTGTGCTTTTAATACTTATGCTTTTACTATTACTACCTCTGCTTTTAACGCTACTACTTATGCTGTTACTACTACTACTTATGCTTTTCCTATTACAACTTGTGCTTTTACTATTACTACTTATGCTTTTACTATTACTACTTGTGCTTTTAATATTACTACTTATGCTTTTACTATTACTACCTCTGCTTTTAATGCTACTATTTATGCTGTTACTATTACTATTTATGCTTTTACCATTACTACTTATGCTTTTACTATTACTACTTATGCTTTTACCATTACTACTTGTATTTTTAATATTGCTACTTATGCTTTTACTATTACTACCTCTGCTTTTAATACTACTACTTATGCGTTTACTATTACTACTTATGCTTTTACTATTACTACTTGTGCCTTTAATACTACTACTTATGCTTTTACTATTACTACCTCTGCCTTTAATGCTACTACTTATGCTGTTACTATTACTACTTATGCTTTTACTATTACTACTTGTGCTTTTACTATTACTACTTATGCTTTTACTATTACTACCTCTGCTTTTAATACTACTACTTATGCGTTTACTATTACTACTTATGCTTTTACTATTACTACTTGTGCCATTAATACTACTACTTATGCTTTTACTATTACTACCTCTGCCTTTAATGCTACTACTTATGCTGTTACTATTACTACTTATCCTTTTACTATTACTACTTGTGCTTTTGCTATTACTACTTATGCTTTTACTATTGCTACCTCTGCATTTAATACTACTACTTATGCTGTTACGTTTACTACTTCTGCTGTTACAATTACTACTTTTGCTGTTATAATTACTACTTATGCTGTTACTATTACTACTTATGCTTTTACTATTACTACTTATGCTGTTACTATTACTACTTATGCTGTTATAATTGCTACTTATGCTTTTACTATTACTACTTATGCTCTTACTATTACTACTTATGCTTTTAAGACTACTACTGATGCTTTTACTATTATTACTTATGCTTTTACTATTACTACTTATACTTTTACTATTACTACTTACGTTTTTACTGTTACTACCTCTGCTTTTAATACTACTACTTATGCGTTTACTATTACTACTTATGTTTTTACTATTACTACCTCTGCTTTTAACGCTACTACTTATGCTGTTACTATTACTACTTATGCTTTTCCTATTACTACTTGTGCTTGTACTATTACTACTTATGCATTTACTATTACTACCTCTGCTTTTAATACTACTACTTATGCGTTTACTATTACTACTTGTGCTTTTACTATTACTACTTATGCTTTTACCATTACTACTTGTTCTTTTAATACTACTACGTATGCTTTTACTATTACTACCTCTGCCTTTAATGCTACTATTTATGCTGTTACTATTACTACTTATGCTTTTACTATTACTACTTATACTTTTACTATTACTACCTCTGCTTGTAATACTACTACATATGCGTTTACTATTACTGCTTATGCTTTTACTATTACTACTTGTACTTTTGATACTACTACTTATGCTTTTACTATTACTACCTCTGCCTTTAATGCTACTATTTATGCTGTTACTATTACTACTTATGCTTTTACTATTACTACTTGTGCTTTTACTATTACTACTTGTGCTTTTACTATTACTACTTATACTTTTACTATTACTACCTCTGCTTGTAATACTACTACATATGCGTTTACTATTACTGCTTATGCTTTTACTATTACTACTTGTACTTTTGATACTACTACTTATGCTTTTACTATTACTACTTATGCTTTTACTATTACTACTTGTGCTTTTAATACTACTATTTATGCTTTTACTATTACTACTTATGCTTTTACTATTACTACTTGTGCTTTTAATACTACTACTTATGCTTTTACTATTACTACCTCTGCCTTTAATGCTACTACTTATGCTGTTACTATTACTACTTATGCTTTTACTATTACTACTTGTGCTTTTACTATTACTACTTATGCTTTTACTATTACTACCTCTGCATTTAATACTACTACTTTTGCTATTCCGTTTACTGCTTCTGCTGTTACTATTACTATTTTATGCTTTTACTATTACTACTTATGCTGTTGCTATTACTACGTATGCTGTTACTATTGCTACTTATGCTTTTACCATTACTACTTATGATGTTACTATTACTACTTATGCTTTTACTATTACTACTGTAATAGTAATGGCTCGTTTAAAGTAACATAAAAAAAGAGCGAAGACAACAAGCTTTGTAAATTTTAACAAAAATAATTTATTTCCCTAGAAAACACGGTGAAAAGGTGAAAATGTGAAATAGGACTTACGATTTGCGAAGAAAATCCAAACATTTGTCCTATAATTGTGAAAAACATGTAAGTCCTGTCAATAAACATTTCTAATTGAAGCTAGTCTGAATCTCAGTTCCGTTCCAAGATGGTGGAAGATGACGTCAGACGAAGTTTTTACACAAATGTCCAGAATTTTCACTTTGAATCACAATTTGTACTGTTCTGTTCCAATTTAGAATCAACTTCACCAAATGTCTTTGTCCAAAGCCAGTTGTGTACTTCTCCAGGGAAAATAATCATTGTTTAACAAGTAGATGAACTACAGCTGTCATCTATAACAATACACATCTCGCTCTAAATACGCACAAATGAACAACTCTTTCCAGCACCAGCAAAAGAATACCTTCTTCTCAAGGTATATGAACGACACTACAAGGTGTTAAAATATGACTCTGACTTCTATTTCACAGATACCTGAGTATTTAAACTGAACGAAAACGTCATTTCATGCACACGCACGAAGAACGCATGGTGATTTCGAAATCTCACCATCGCAGTACAGAATGTCAACAAATATATTTAGGAATGACCTTGGTCACAACCAATCATTTACGTAGCTTGTTTACTTAAATCGGCAAACCATGGGATGAAATATCGTGCCCATGCGAGTCATATTTATGATCTAAATAAACATGATGTTTCTTTCAAAATATCATACCCTGTGGACATAATCATCATCACAATAATAATTATATTTAATGATACAAAAATGAAATAGAAAGAATTCAAATTTATGCTGTTGCTATTACTACTTATGCTTTTCCTATTACTACTTGTGCTTTTACTATTACCACTTATGCTGTTACTATTACTACTTATGCTGTCACCATTACTACTTATGCTTTTACTATTACTACTTATGATTTTACTATTACCACTTACGCTTTTGCTATAACTACTTATGCTTTTACTGTTACTACTTATGCTGTTACTATTACTACTAATGCATTTACTATTACTACTTATGCTCTTACTATTACTACTTATGCTGTTACTATTATTACTTATGCTTTTACTATTACTACTTATGCTTTTAATACTACCACTTATGCTGTTACTATTACTACTTATGCTGTTACTATTACTGCTTATGCTTTTACTATTACTACTTATGCTTTTAATACTACTACTTATGCATTTACTATTACTACTTATACTTTTACTATTACTACTTATGCTGTTACAATTATTACTTATGCTGTTACTATTACTAGTTATGCTCTTACCTTTACTACTTATGCTGTTACTATTACTACTTATGGTTTTACTATTACTACTTATGCTTTTACCATTACTACCTCTGCTTTCGCTATTACTACCTCTGCTTTTAATACTACTTCTTATGCTGTTACTATTACTACTCATGCTGTTACTATTACCACTTATGCTGTTACTATTACTACTTATGCTGTTACTTTTACAACTTACGCTCTTACTATTACTACTTATGCTGCTACTATTACTACTTATGCTTTTGCTATTATTACCTATGCTTTTACTATTACTACTTATGCTTTTAATACTACTACTTATGCTGTTACTATTACTACTTATCCTTTTACTATTACTACTTATGCTTTTAATACTACTGCTTATGCTGTTACTGTTGCTACTTATGTTTTTACTAGTACTACTTATGCTTTTAATACTACTACTTATGCTTTTACTATTACTACCATGCTTTTACTATTACTAATTATGCTTTTACTATTACTACTTATGCTTTTACTATTACTATTTATGCTTTTACTATTACTACTTATGCTTTCACTGTTATTACTTATGCTTTTAACACTACTACTTATGCTTTTGGTATTACTACTTGTGCTTTTAAGACTGCTACTGATGCTTTTACTATTACTACTTATGCTTTTGCTATTACTACTTATGCTTTTAGTATTTGCTGCTTATGCTTTCACTATTACTACTTATGCTTTTACCATTACTACTTATGCTTTTAGGACTACTACTGATGCTTTTACTATTACTACTTATGCTGTTACTATTACTACTTGTGCTTTTAAGACTACTACTGATGCTTTTACTATTACTACTTATGCTTTTACTATTACTACTTAAAATTTTACTATTGCTACTTAATCTTTTACTATTACTACTTATGCTGTTACTATTACTACTTATGCTGTCACTATTACTACTTATGCTTTTAGAACTACTACATATGCTTTTACTATTACTACTTATGCTGTTGCTATTACTACTTATGCTTTTACTGTTACTATTTATGTTTTTACTATTGCTACTTATGCTTTTCCTATTACTACTTATGCTGTTACTATTACTACTTATGCTTTTACTATTACTACTTATGCTTTAATACTACTACTTATGCTGGTGCTATTACTACTTATGCTGTTACTATTACTACTTATGCTTTTAATGCTACTGCTTATGCTGTTACTGTTACTACTATGCTTTTATTGGTACTACTTATGCTTTTAATACTAATACTTATGCTTTTACTATTACTACTATGCTTTTACTATTACTAATAATGCTTTTACTATTACTACTTATGCTTTTAATACTACTTCTTATGCTTTTACTATTACTACTTATGCTTTTACTATTACTATTTATGCTTTTACTATTACTTCTTATGCTTTTAATACTACTACTTATGCTTTTCCTATTACTACATATGCTGTTACTATTACTACTTATGCTTTTACTATTACTACTTATGCTTTTACTATTACTACTTATGCTTTTAATACCACTACTTATGCTTTTACTATTACTACTTATGCTGTTGCTATTACTACTTATGCTGTTACTATTACTACTTATGCTGTTGCTATTGCTACTGATGCTTTGAATACTATTACTTATGCTTTTACTATTACTACTTATGCTTTTAATACTGCTGCTTATGCTTTTACTATTACTACTGATGCTTTTATTGCTACTACGTATGTTTTTAGTATTACTACTTATGCTTTTGCTATTACTACCTATGCTTTCACTATTACTACTTATGCTTTTAATACTACTGCTTATGCTTTTACTATTACTAGTTGTGCTTTTAAGACTGCTACTGATGCTTTTACTATTACTACTTATGCTTTTACTATTATGCTTTTACTATTACTACTTATGCTGTTACTGTTACTACTGATTCTTTTACTATTACTACTTATGCTTTTAATACTACTACTTATGCTTTTACTATTGCTACTTATGCTGTTACTATTACTATTGATGCTTTTAATACTACTACTTATGCTTTTACTATTACTACTTATGCTTTTAATACTACTTCTGATGCTTTTACTATTAATACTATGCTTTTACTATTACTACTCATGGTTTTACTATTACTACTTATGCTTTTAATGCTACTATTTATGCTTTTACTATTACTACTGATGCTGTTACTATTACTACTTATGCATTTACTATTGCTACTTATGCGTTTACTATTACTACTTATGCTTTTACTATTACTACTTATGCTTTTGATATTACTACTTATACTTTTGCTATTACCTCCTCTGCTTTTAATAGTACTACTTATGCTGTTACTATTACTACTTCTGCTGTTACTATTACTACTTCTGCTTTAACTAGTACTACTTCCGCTTTTAATATTACTACTCGTGTTGTTACTATTACTACTGCTTTTACTACAACTACTGCTGCTGTTACTACAACTACTGCTGCTATTTCCACAACTACTACTGCTATTACAACAACTGCTGCTGTTGTTACTACTACTAGTGTTGTTACTATAGCTGCTGCTGATACTATTGCTGTTACTATAATTACCTGTTACTAAAATTTCTGCTGCTGTTACTACTACTACTGCTACTACTGCTGTTACTACTACAACTGCTAATACTTCTGCTGTTACTACTACTGCGAATACTACTGCAGTTACTACAACTGCTACTACTACTGCTGTTACTGCTACAGCTGCTAATACTACATGCTGTTACTATAACTGCTACTACTGCTGCTGTTACTACAACTGCTAATACTAATGCTGTTACTACAACTGCTAATACTACTGCTGTTACTACAACTACTAATACTACTGCTACTACTACTACTGCTACTGCTACTGCTAATACTACTGGTGTTACTACTACCGCTACTACTGCTGCTGTTACTACAACAACTGCTAATTCTTCTGCTGTTACTGCAACTGCTAATACTACTGCTGTTACTACTACAACTGCTAATACTAGTGCTGTTACTACAACTGCTACTACTACTGCTGTTACTACTACAACTGCTAATACTTCTGCTGTTACTACAACTGCTACTACTAATGCTGTTGCTACTACTGCTACTACTACTGTTGTTACTACTACTGCTAATACTACTGCTGTTACTACAACTGCTACTACAACTGCTGTTACTACAACTGCTAATACAACTGCTACTACTATTGATGTTACTACTACTGTTGGGTGATGTAGAGCGATTTGATTAAACAACCATTGCTACTACTACTGCTGTTGCTACTACTACTGCTACTAATACTGCTGTTACTACCACTACTGCTAATACTACTGCTGTTACTACTACTATTGATGTTACTACTACTGTTGGGTGATGTAGAGCGATTTGATTAAACAACCACTTCTACTACTACTGCTGTTGCTGCAACTGCTGCTGCTGTTACTAATATTACCACTAATACTACTGCATATAATACTACTGCTGTTACTACTATTACTGCTACTTCTACTGCTGTTACTAATGTTGCTATTAGTACCACTGCTGCTGCTACTTCTGCTATTACTACGACTTATGCTTCTACTACTGCTGCTGTTACTACTGCTGCTAGTATTACTGCTGTTACTACTATCACTATTGCTTTTGCCACTACTGCTGCTGTTACTACAATTACTGCAACTGTCGCCATTATTACTTATACTACTACTGCTGTTACTCTTACTGCTGCTGCTACTACTGCTAGTGCTGCTGCTATAAGTATTGCTGCTGTTATTACTAGTTTTACTTCTATTACTTTTACTACAACTATTGCTGATGCCACTACTGTTACTACTATTACTGCTACTACTACTACTACGACTGCTCTTGCTACTAGTGCTGTTTATACTAAAACCACTACTACTTCGGCTGCTCTTACTGTTACATTCTACTGCTGTTACTACAACAACTTCTGCTGTTACTACTACTGTTACTGCTGCTGCTACTACTACTTCTGCTATTGCTTCATTTAATATACACACACAACTTCATGGTAGCAAAACGGAAGACATGTTTCAGAGAATTTTATCTTTTCTTACCTGTTGTATTCAACATGTACACAGTTAATACCAAAAAGTCCATGATGGTTATTGTACGTGTAATGTTTAACATCAGGATCATTCTGTGGTTGGTTATTAAATTAATATTTACCTACCATGTAAATATTTTCAGGGGAAGAAATGTTGGGATGATGTGTGTACCAACCTGCTCTGCCGGACAGTTCTGTCTTCAAGGACTGGTCAATATGTGTGCAGGTCTGTAGACTGTCTCTCTGCCTGTCTTCCTTTATATTATTGTAGTTTTTGCTAATAATAATTTTAATAATAATAATGATAATAATAATAATAATAATAATAATCTTATTATTTATTTCTACGGCCACTACCACCATCATCATCGTGATGCAAAAATCAACTGATTTCGTCCATCGCTTTTTCCACTTTTCTCCACTCTTCTTAAAACCATTATACAAAAATTAGGAATATATTTTCGTCTGTAAATTATTATTATTATTATTATTATTATTATTATTATTATTATTATTATTATTACAGACTGTAGAGTTAGGAACTGCAAGAGCTGCACAGAACGGAACAAATGTGATGCCTGTGATAGCGGTTATACATTGAGTTCAGACAAAAGCGAGTGCAGACGAGGATAAAGTGTGAAGTTGGAAATATGAAAATGGAGACAAAAGTGAATATTATCAGTTGAACGAAATAAAATGATGCTGCCCGCACTTTACTACAGAACTATTGTGCAAGACATACAAATAAATGAGGATTTTTGTTTTCTCAAGTAGGCATCTTATGATGGAAAACTCCCCCCTTTGCATATAGAAACTCCGACCAAACTTTGATAATTTTCTGGACAGGAATGGGTTTTGAAAGGGGTGCAGTCCTTCATATCAATTATCATCAGTTGTTTATTTTTTTTACAGTGGTTTCAACTAATAGGATTGTAAAGGGCAATAAAAAAGATTGTGAATTTTCAAACACTTTATTGTATTTAGATATTACATTTATTTAAGAAAGGTTGGTTACAAATACTGAAAAATTTGAGAAAATATATTGTTATCCTAAGGTCGTTATAAAACTTTTGTGTATTTCATGAAATAATGTTTTTTGTATTTGTTTTATAACTTTATAATTATCCTATTTTAGACTATTAATTACAGAAATCTTTGCGTCTTTATAAAATAGAATTCGAAAGAGACGCACAAACATCATTAAAAGTGATAAATACATTTGCATGAGTTTACTTTTTGTTTGTTTGTGGGCAACCCTTAGCCCATATCAACATATATGACTGGTTAGAACTAAGGGCTAGCCTCTCCAAATTTATGGGTACCCGAAGGCGTTCTTCTATACTGTTTGAGTCAGTACATGGTGGAGTTTCTTTTATCGCTATAGCTTCAAGCTTGGAGTCTTTGGGTTCGAGTTTGGTACTCCCCTCCCTCCAAACAATAAGTCTGTTGAGTTGGTTTCACTCCCCTTTCCCCACAAGACAACTTTAAAGGTGACCCCAGCCTGGAGTCTGTTTCAAGTTGTCGCTCATTTAAAGCGTTATATATTTGTGTTTTTCTATATTGGATGGGCTCATACCAAATTTAATAAGTTTTCTATCATATCATTTTCTGTGTGTGCATGAGTGCAACACTCATTCTTCTCTCACACTACAAGCTGTAAGCCGTTATGTATTTCTTTTTCATCATATATATATACATTTTTTGTTTATTAGGAACTTGTTATCTGGACCATTGCACATCATAAAAGTGGCTTGGATAATAAGATGATAAAAAATCAAGAAACGTACCAGTAAGTTCGTAAAGAATAAAAGACAATGTACGTGGTTTGTCTTTTTTCTTCATTTCTTCTAAACAGTTAACAGACCAATTTCTTTTGTCTGTAGTCCTGAGGTCTCACTGGACAGTTTATCTGGTGAATTTTCATCCGACAATGACCTATTGCAGAAAAATGAGAATAATTTTACACTGAAGATACAAACAAAAACAAACTAATGATTTTTGTAGAAAGCATGCATGTGAGATTTTGACTGTGGAAATCAGGTTAATTCCTTATATAACTGGTGGCTTTTATACTGAACCAACACTGCCACCAACCCCTCTTTTTTACATTGATTTTTAACAACAAAGAGCTATTTTGACTATTTTCCTGTGACAAGGCAGCTAAAGGAATCAGTATGTGCCTTATGCATGAATAAAGTTCACTAGTACTATAACAAATTAGCATACTTTTCATCACACCTCAACCATCTGAGTTTTAGATATTTACCTCTGTAGCAGACATACGTAAATACCTAAGCCAAGTCGGCTATTCATTTGCAGCCCAAGTTACGATTTGATCTCCACTGCTTGTCTAACTGTGACAGGCAGTCACCAAACAATCCAACCCATTTTCAAGTCTAACTCAAAGTAAACCTAAACCACATTACAGATTTAGCTTCTGTGTGAATTTATAAATGCTAGGCTTATGATAATTAGGTTCATGCCTTCTACCTTCAAAATTAGGGAGGTGTCAAAATACGAAACTATCCAGTGAGACCTGAGACTCAACCATCTCTACTGTGTTCCTACAGTCCAATAGACCCCTTTCACAATACGCGTTTCGGACGAGTTGCCGTTCCTGATATCGACATCTAAAAGTAGACCATCAACGCTGGGTAAATGTTCTTTATATTAACATAGAAGTGGAGATCGGCTTGAGATCATGTACATCTACATACAGTGTTGATAAATAAATATGAGCATTAATAATAATAATAATAATAATAATAATAATAATAATAATAATAATAAATCTATTCCCCAATATGTTTTTTGTTTTAAAAAAAATAAGTAACACAGCCAAGAAAAAGAAAAAATTATCTTAGGTATCGGTTTTATAAAAAAAAAAATTGTTGCAGGATGTATTTTGCATTAAACCACTTTAAGCAAGTTCTTATTAGGTTTTAATAATATTAGTCAAAATCATATTCAGAGGTATACATAGTTGAGATATCAAAGCATATTCAGGAGTATGTAGTTTAAACAAACTATAACTAAAATCAGTAGAAAAACAATCACTATCCATAGAGATTCAGAAGGCAGCAGACCGTCCCCACCCTTTTTTGTCGAACTTAAATTTGAGATACAATTTTCCTTAGTCTTATTAGACTAATACCAATTTTAATCAGTAGTAAAATGTA
>JAECUM010039019.1:0-10722 GCA_016617855.1 Megalonaias nervosa | reverse complement strand
TGTTGCTATAAATATGATTTGATTTCGTTTGCCTACACGACCTGCTAATAACGTGTCCAGCCCTGTTTTAAATTTGTTCCACGTTGCCTTCGAACAGCCTTACTCATGATAAATCTTTCCTGGTTGATTGAAACTGTTTTAGACATTCTTTTGTTAAGGATAAACTTAGCATTGTCTACTTATGTTACTGTGCTGTATAAAAACAAACACCACTCACATCAACTATGTGCAGTGACTTCAAGATAGGTATAGGCGCCGACAATAATGAAAATAAAGATAAAAAAATAACATCATAGAGATCCACCGAAAGATTTATATACAGATAATTATTCAGACAGTTATCGATATTAAAAAAGGTATTAAATAAATACTTCGTAGACCTCAAGTAAATGGTTATCGAATTTGTCATTCCTGTTAGTCAAGAAGAAATATATACTGTGGTGTTATTATGGGGCTTTTGGATTTTTGTAGTTAATATAGGTCAAGAATTTTTATACTCCATGATTTCACTACTTTTACCTCAATCGTCACAAGCGAGTGTTTTCGGCATGAGGCAATAACAATAATCCTAAAGCTAGCGTGAAAGATTTTGCATAGCAAAATCGGCTAGCGTAAAATTATGTAGCTAATATTAATTATATCCCCAATGTCACGAGTCTATGCTCTTAAAATAAGTAACAGATAAGAGTGAGAGACAACAAGCTTTGTAAAATTTAATAAATAATTTATTTCCCTAGAATAAAAAGTGCAAATGAGAAGAAAAAAAAAACATATTACGGTTTTGCGAATTAAATCCCAAAATAATCCAAGAATTACAGACACAAGTCCTAGTAATTTAAAGTTCTGAATAAAATTCAGTAAAAGTTAAAAACATAATCTTAAAACATAAGTGGATGACGTGTCTGTGGTAACTATTGAAGTGTTGATGTGTCAACAGTCTTTTGTTGAATCACAGATTTATAATTCCAGGTTTGGATAGACTATAAATTCTAGTAAATGTCTCTATCCAAGAATTTTATCAGAGCACTTTTGTATTTCCAGAGAAAATAATCACTTAAATTCAATAATTTGAACAAAAAATATTCCAGCCCAAAACTCATGGCCACAACATATAATACAACTTAAACGTGCTAAAGCACGAATGACCAAGTCCTCACAATCAAAACATTATATAGTTCTCTACTTGACCTCAGGTCACAATTAGCATTTTCTTAAAAAAAAAAAAAAAAAGACCATTATCTAATGGAAAATAACCTTCTAGAATGATCCTGATGTTTACAAAATCAAAACCATAACTTGTAAAATTCACTTCGGAAAGCCTAAAACCCCGACCCAAATCAACATATTTACTTCTTTTGTTAATAAAGATCCTGATATTAAGCCCATAAACATAGAGAATAATTTAGCTATATAATAGTTGTTGACATACAATTGAAATTAAAATAATAAAAAAGTAAATCAGGTCAAGCAGAAATGAACTCAGTTTTGGACAAGATCAAGTCCAGCATACAATGTCACATTACAATAGCATGTAATGAAATTTTACAAAATTAAACTGACAAACAAACAATTAAATTAAATATAGATAACATCAACAACAAATCCGACTGATGTGCCTGTAATGGGGTTGCTGTTGTCATGATTCATTCCAGCAATACTAAGACCGGCAGTGGTCGGAAAGTTGACTCAGCAAACAGAATCTACCACCAAAACACGTTTATATTTCACGAACAACGCGGTTCTCTTGTTGTTCCGGTTCGAGTATTTCCTCATGTCGGTAACATCGAGGGTGTATCATAGTTCTTCTATTAATAATGTAATCGCGAAGTACTATTGTTGGACAATCTTGACTTGGTCAGGTGCACCAAGCACACACACATTTCTATCCCATTATCCTTTTTTACTTGTGCAACTGTTATACAATCATAGAAAATATTTTCCTGTGGGATATTAAATCAGCAATTGTGCTTTCTGACACACCACGTTAAATTAGAACAATATTGATTGCACCCTTTGTTTGTGTCTGAAAAGATCGCACTCGTTTTCTCCCTTAGAACTGTTACAGGACAGGTGCGTCCTTGTTGAATAGTAGTCGAGCTTTTTATCTTTGTAGTTGAGTCAATGTTGGCGCAACATAAATAACTGAAAATGCAGCCGGGGTGGATTTGTCCGTGAATATTATTTAATTGTTTCACACCAAGTTTTGCATTCAGTAACCTGGCGTTTAGGCGTGCTAATGCAACGATTTAAATCTGGTTTCGGGTTGGTTTTGGTTTTTCCAACTGTCCACTTGTATCTGGCCCTTAGCAAGATTATATTTGGGTGCATAAAAGGTTTTTGTAAAGTATTGTAACGTTGAAGCAGATATTTGTCAACAAGTAGACGAGACGATATGAGTCAAGCAACTGCTTTCTTCAGAACCATACCATATGCAGTTCCGGCTGCTACTAATTCAGCAGCTTTTGCAACAGAGGGAGCTGTAGTCGCTAGCAACACTGCAATAGTCGCGAGGAATGGAAATATTCCACCAGTCTTTTGCACTTGCGTCACCTCAAATTTCGATAATTTTAATGTTACCGATGTGTTAATTTGTTTGACTACATTAAATTTAGGAAGTTATGTATGTGTTAACCATAAGAGAACAATTCCGGTTAGCCTTCTCCTAGAAAATTTCAGTGTGACCTCTCAATCGTTTTTATATTGTGCTCCTTGTTTTCACAAGTTGCTTTGGAATGAGGGCATTATTATTTATTACACTTTATTACTTGGAAATGTGACAAATAAACTCAGACTGATGTCAGTAACCTGTACAGAAAATTCATTGTTGCTTAACTTAAGTTCTGTCATGTATTGTTTGTAGTTTCGAAGCTGATCTGTAGTACCTCTTGCAGGATGCAACTCGGATTCAAGGGACCATTCAAATCATCGTTTGTCGTCGTTTATCACATTTACCACTGACCACAGTAGCACGTTTTGGTGTTTGCATGTAACTCGATCCGCAGAAAGGTCTGTGTGGGGAAATATGACTCTTGACTTCCAAGCATATAGAAAGTATCCATCCGGAACCTCCTTTTGAGTAATTTTCAAACTTCTTGAGAATCTTTGCGGAACTATTATCAATTTCATTATTACTTGTCTCAGTATCTTTATGGTTCAAGATTATGCAAACACCATAATGAAACCATGCCTGTGATGTTATAAATGTTGTAAAGCCATGGCTAGGCATGATCAATTGCAAGCTGAGAACAATGCCAACTTTAAATCGGGACGGCAACGGTGTCTTACCCCCGTGCTGCAGTGCTGATTCATTCCTAGGCGCGTATTTAATAAACGGTTTTACAGGATCTCCGTTTGGCTTGGAATAATCGCCCAGTAATTTTGAATATCACGAAAGCTTTTGTATAACTTAAATTCTGGAGCTTTTGTTAGTGAACATACTCGACTGCTTCAGCGGCGATATTGGCTGCGATACGTCAACGAAGAAGTTTGATATTTAATCATGTCGCTGCTGTACAAAGCTCTCTTTCAGTTAGATGTGGATCAACAATGAGACCTGATAACTCAAACAGATCTGCTTTTCTTGCACCACCTGGTATGTATATATTACACTCGTGCAAAGATTGTTTTAGTTGTTGTACTGTTAATGTTGCCGTTGCAACCACGTCTGTTTATCTAGGGCAAATGGCTGTGGTTTATTTGTGAGTACTAATAAATAACGTATGCTGGCTTTCATAGTTCCAAAGCATACCCTCTGCATTGGTTGCGTCCTAATGCCTTTGAACGTCTGTTACGACTCTATGGTCTTAAACTAAGTAACAAAACGAGCGAACACGAACGATTTTATCTTTTAAAAATCAACAATTAATTTACTTCCCCAGAATTCAAAGTAAAATTTAAAAAGAACTTACAGTATTATGAATTAAATCCTAAATTGTCCAAAACATTTATCACAAGTACAAAAGTATAGAGTATTCCGAATGAATTCCAGTGGTGTTCCGAATGAATTTAAATATTTAATGTGCTGATGTACCAATATCCTGGAATAGTGTTATGTGCTAGCAGTCTTGATGTATGACAATGATATAATTCAAAATGTCTCTAAAAGAATTCACAATAAACCCAAAATAATGATTTAGTCCTAAAGACAAAGAGGATATGGTAATTCAAATGAATGATTTAGATAAATAAATCCTCGCTCTCAAATTAAAACTGAACAAAATTAAAAAACTGATTCCACTAGTAAAATGTTAAAGTAGGAATGAGTAAGTTTAATATAAAGAACCCTAATATAGACACATAAGACACAATACGAGGACCAGGATGAGGATCAAAAGTTCATTTTAACAGTATTATAAGTTGTCAACAAGATCAGGTCTATCACTAAAAGTTCAATAAAGAACATGGCCAACGCCAGGTACACCAGAAAGACCCGAGGGGAAAACCAATATCCTGAAATCAGATCCAAGTAAATATGTTTACCTAAGAGTAATAATTATCTTAATAAATGATCGACAGTCATAGACTAAAAATAGTTTTGTCATACATTGTTTAAAAAAATACATTAGTCAGATACATCCAAATAATACCCTAGTTATAGACAAAGGTCAATGCAAACTAAATATACATTACATGCTTACAAATTATATTCTGTAATATAAATAATCATCCATGTACTCGATTGATGGTGTGCTTAACTTGAGGCGTATGTACTCCTCACCAAATATATAGGGTTGTATAAATACTTTCAGTTGATGATATTTGATTGTACGTTCATTAGCTGTAAAATACTTTTCACTTGTGTTAGTAATTTCCAAACTCGTGGCAGTGCGTTATAAACAAGCTTTTTTACCAGACTGCATCAAATGAGGATTACCAACGACTCGATTTTAGTGTTTGACTATTATTTTTTTCAATTCGGTATTTTTTCAGATCACTATACGCTGACCAGTACAAACTATTATACCAATTTGTAAATGACAGGCGCTTGTACAATGACATCCGATGACGTAAAACGTCTTGGACTGCTTGTATATTGACTCTATAGTTTCTGTGTCTTTACACGTAAATCTCTTTGAGCAAAACTACTGACATTGCGTAGTCAATCGCTTATACTCTTCATCCTCTATTTCAAATTCTTACTAAAAATTTACTCTTCTGTTTCCACATATTATAGTGCTCAAGGCATCTCTCTTTAATTGTTTTATCATTGATGATCTTCGTTGATACTATTATATTTACTAATTGCTACATTGAAGCATTAAGTACTCATTTCAGTATCCACAATTTTAAATTGTGTAACTAAAAACCTATCATCGTCGCTGTAAGAAAATATTATTTCAGTTATGCATATTAATGTCACCGATTTGAAACAAAAATATAATAATTAAATTTTCTCCAGGAATGGTACAGCCAATGCATCTCCCAATTTTTGCAGTTATTTGAATAATTCCTTAACAGTCAACATTTTCCGCTGTTTAGATGGGTCATTTGCGTTTTATTTTCAGTTTTTAAGATAAACTGATATGCATTTAGGTTGAATAAATTCAATTTCAGGAAATTCCGATAGAACTTTATAAAGGAACAATTAGTTCATGCCACCCTCTGAAAGTAATATCTTTTCACACTAAGAATTCCAAGAACGATAAAAGCTTTATGCTATACTTCAAGGAGCATCAAAACGCTATATTGGTCAATTTCAATTGATAGGAAAATCGTAAACACCAGCACATATCATTATAAAGAATTCCGTCATTGTTCTACTTTACAATACGCCGATTAATCTGCGGGAATAGAATACTCCATACTACCGTGTGACATTATTACCTTGTATAACACAAAAGATCGATTTCCGCTAATACTATAATGGATCATATAGGGTTGGATCTCAAACCTTTTTAACCCTCGTATTTGGAATGAAAGTGTTTTAGTTTCTCAAAAGGTTCACATGTTAAATAGAGCTTGACAATAATGAATTCGAAAACTGACTAAAACTCTAGAGTGCCATGACATTCATTGACATGATGCACATTGGTTATATGAAGCTAGCACTGATTTAATGTGATAATGACCTCGTGTCTTCTGGTTTTAATGCCACCCATGTGCACGCTCTTTTCCACAATATTTGCCAGGACTGTAATTCTTCTCCAGAATAATTGTTAGAACTTTGATCAATAGTTTTTATTCAGGCAACACAGTGATAAGATAGAAGATAATATAAATTAATTTATGAGTCACATATTTTAACTGATCTAAAAGTAACACACCCAGCATGGGAAAACTTAAGTGAAGACGAAATAATTAGAAATCAAAGCAAGGCACAAATATCCAACTGGAGTTGGCTTTTCTTCTTGTAAGACGAGTTGTTTAATAGACAACATTTATATTAACACAAAAAAACTGGTGCTTGAATAAGATTTAAGTCGAGGTCTATTTCTCGATCTCGTCACAAAGTGCGAAAATGGTATATTGTATACCAACCTGTTACATTCACAGTCACCTTGGTAACAAATAGGGATGGTCATTACTTGGTCTATTTTTGACTCTTGTGCTGGGGAAAGGTTTGGAAAACATATACCGGTAGCGTTGATATTTGTTTGTAATTTGATTCAAGTTATGAAGCGTTATCTGGTAAAGGCTTCCCGATATAAGTGTATTTGCGTAGGCAACAAGTACATGAAACACCATGGCTTTCTATTGTTACGAATATGTAATTTAATTACTTGTGTATTAGTTTTAAAATTCTTTTTTACTTTATTTTTGTTTCATTACATTTTATTGTAATGATAATTTTCACGGGATTTAACTATTATCGGAAAATTCAGTCTTTTGTTTTGACCTGTTTAGAACGCAAAATGTTGCTTTATCACTATTTTTAGCTCACCTTGGTTGAGACGTTTGTAAACACTATGCGAAAATGATCGGTTATTACCAAGGTCATGTTTGGCCCACGTGTTAGTTTAGTTGTAAACAGCCTTTCTTTTTTATTTATTTCCAGCGTGAGAATCTGATTCTTAGATAGGGCTATTCTAGGTTACGTGTAAATTGCATTTCTTTTACTCGCTGTTCAAATTAGTGATCACGTAGCTCCGTCACGTGAGTCACTATGTCATCTAAAATCGCGGGTTAAAACAGCCATTTTCTAGTAGATTTGTTGAGTCGTATTTTACACCTTTAGAGCTCAAGGTGTTTTTTTTATGTTGATGCCAGTTGATTTAGACTTCTTCTATTTTGTTGATTTAATAATTTATTTTCTCTAGAAAACACAGAAGTGCTCTTCTTTATAAAGATTCTGGGACAAAGACATTTAGTGGAAATTTATTCTGGGAATTCTAAACAGGAACATTATAGATTGTGATTCAACGAGGAACTGTTGCCAACAGTACAACGACCTCATCTGACGTCATCACCTTCCATATGGGAATTTCATAGAGATTCGAACCTGGATTCAATTAGAACTGTTTAGTTATAGGACTTATATTTTTGAATTCTAGGATTAATTTTTGGATTATATTCACAAACCGTAAGTCCTATTTCATATTTTTACCTTGTTTTCTAGGGAAATAAATTATTTTGTTAAATTTACAAAGCTTGTTGGTTTCACTCTTTTCTTTTGTTACTTTAGTACGAGCCTACACGTAACACTATATAAAAGCACTACACTGTTTTTATAGGATTCAAATTCTAACAATACATCACTTTCAAAATTCTATTTCTTAATATGACTTTTTTGAAAGAATGCATTTATCTAAAATCAACTTGTCTTTTGTCTGTAAACCTAGCTTCCATTGACAGACAATAACTTAATCAGTGGTTGAGTGTGAAACAAACGATGAAGCCTATTTCACAATCTCTGATGTGTTTTAACACATTTTTTAGAAACATAATTAACTCAGCTTATTCTTCTCTTATGCGAATCAAATACAATTTAAAAAAGAAATAAATCTAACGTAGATATTTTCCTCACACCAGTAGCTCTGGGGCAGAATGATACCTACAGAATCGTTTCTTTAACTCAAATGTAATTTTTTAGAGCTTAAACTGTCTAGAGCCGTTTTTCGCCTCTCAACAATAGCTCTGGAACAGAACGATACGTACATAATTATTTCTTTAAAACAAATGTAAATTTTCACAGTATTACAACTGTCTAGAACCCTTTCTCGCCTCTAAATAATAGCTCTGGAACAGAATAATACATTACATACATAATTGTCTCTTTAACTCATGTGTAAATTATCACAGTTTTGGAACTGTCTAGAGCTGTTTTTCGCCTCTAAACAATAGTTTTGTAGCAGAACAATACACATAGATTTATTCCTTTTAATCAAATATAAATTTTCACAGCTTTAGAACACTCCAGAGCTGTTTTTCGCCCCTAAATAGAAGCTCTGGAGCAATGTTTTGCATCGGTAAAAATGGATAATTTACACCAGAAGAAAAATAATCTATAAAATAGGCAGTCATCTATTCGCTACTCTCTCGATTTTATCGGCGAAACACATCGTTCATTTCATGAGCAACTAGTCATATTTCTTTATTTTAGACATTTGGATGGTAGGATTCCCTGGGCCACTGGAGAAACTACTTCAATAAAGATCTCACCAAATGTCTATTCTTTGGTTCTGCCCAGTCCTTTGCTATTTCCTTTATCATATATTGTCTTTAAATTCCTTACTCTGCCAAGTTAATCACATCTCTTTCACACTGTATATTTTATAATTTTGTTGACAAACACTAATAAATGTTAAATTCGCACGAGATTAGCCTTTTAATGCATGTATGCCAATAAAGAACGAAACAAAAGAAGACCAAGAAACAATCAAACAAACAAAACAACGAATGAATCTTCTTAACAATTCAAGCATTCCAAGCATCGATGCCACTACTGCTACTGCTACTACTACTGCTACTAGTACTACTACTACTACGACTACTGCCTCTACTGCTTTTAGAAGCCTAAAGTCTAATGTGTAATATCAGTCAATGGTTCTTTAATACTGACAACGATCAAAACTAGACAGTACAAAACTTTCTAAAAATTGGGAATGACACACGAAGATAAATCTATTGCAATGACTGCACTGTAGAGGAGAGCCATTTTAGTATTAACAAAGTACAGGAGATCTAATCTGTGTTTCGTGCGAACACAGCAACTTACAAATTTTACTGTGACAAAACGGGACTGATTTCAAAAGGTTTGACACATACTATACTGGGTAACTTACGTATATTGATTTGCAGTGACCAATTAGAGACTTTGTTTTGCATATTTGCTTAATATACAGACATTTTTCCTCATAATAATTTAATAATTTCATGATTTATGAAATAGGACGAAAAAGGTTTTTTTTTTAAAAAAAAAAAAAAAGAAAAGATTTCATATGGCTTAAAATAGTTACAATGTTTTCTGGATCACTTGCGAATTTGAACCATAAAATTTCGCCCCGGATTAAAAATCTTTCCCCATGTTCTGGCAAGCATTTAAAATTCTTAATCCCTATATGATCCGTATGGCACGGAGTTTTGTGTAGTAAAATGTTTATGAGTTGTACATAAACAAAAATGTACTCGGGTTTCGTTGCCAAAATACTGAGTTCAGTTTAACCACTTCTGCACGCGCAAAGTGCCTGCTGTAAGAAACTCAAATACTTTATTTCTCTTGTCATAGATTGACTGCAACCATGCTATTTATAGCCCAAGATCTCTCTGTATATCGCAATACAATGAGATCTGTCAGAAAGTTGTTCACTTTATGGAAGGAAGCTTCGGTTATAGAGCTGTTATTGACGGGGGTGATAGAACTCGGTCAGGTTTCGTGTAACCAGGATGTTGCGGTTGATGGTGGTGTTGGCTTGTAGGACGGTGTTGGTTTGCTCACAGTGAGGGATCAAAGCTTCGGGACCAAGGGATCTGCGAAGAATAAGGAAAATCTCGAGGGATCCGTCAGCAGACTGTGAGGAGCGGTTCATGCGTGATTGCTCCTTAATCATTAGACGTGAGCGATGGAACCGAAAATACCTTGTGATTCGTCGACTGGACGTCACGAAATACATGTTCCATTTTTGAATCAGTATTATTCAATATCTCTATATGGGTGAAATCAATAATTAAATATATCTTTATGAGTGACAATGAAATTTACATCCAATTACTCTTGGATGAAACATACGTTGTTCAAATTGGTGCATCAGTGCTACACATTAATGATCAATGATTCAATATATCAGTACTATTTGTTTATAATTTTCGTTGTAAATAGACATCTCCTTCACAAATGTTTTGCTTTCAGTGTCATTGATATATCCAATACCAACCAGACTTCATCATGTTACAACTTATGTTGTAGTCGATAAATCCAATCCCAATATGGCTTAATTCTATTACATATTATATTGTTTGAATTGTATTTACTATTTGCAAAACAGGTAACTGATGCATCTTCGAAGGTTTGCCATAGCGAATTCCGCGCTTTTTCTCAAATATTGCTTAATTCGGAACATCATTGTTTAATTGAAAACAGGATCATTGCACACCCTCTACTCTCCCCCCTCCCCACAGTTAAGTGACTTGATCACCCAACATATATCTGCATATATGTTGTGTGTTGTTGTTATGTATAGTATGATCAAAAATTCATTAACGGGGAGAAACAGTTTGATGTGATGCAGGGGAAAACTAATGTAACTAAGGAGCCACTGCTACTGACATTGATCCTTTCTTATAGAT